>CAIGQZ010032903.1:9823348-9855525 GCA_903798205.1 Danio tinwini | reverse complement strand
TACAAAAAATAACATTGTCTATCTTTATTTACTTTTCAGACACTACACCTAAATGCTATGACGCTTCTAACCCAAAACTGAGCTCAACTGCATGGTTTTCCAATTACATCGGTACATTTATAACTTTCTTGAGTCTAGACGACCTCTACACTTTTGGCTCAGATAGCGCGGTATGAACTACATCCACTTGTCCACACAGATGTTAATACCTGTTTTATGTTGCACAGTTTGTGTGGCATTTATATTGAGGAAAAGCAAACAAATCCATATTGCCAATCCCTGTCCAATTGTGTTGTTTACAGATTCAGATCTTTACTGTGAACCCAGACAACATCAATCTGTTCAAACAAAGCAAACTTCCAAACAACCTGACCAGCCACTACACACAACTCCTCTTTCAACAGAACCCCAGCTTTAATGTTTTGGAGTAAGTCAGAAACCAGATTATAGTCTTGAAGTGTTTGATATTCAGTAAAACAAATCAATCAAGCTTTATTTCTATAGCACCTTACTACAACCAAGGTTGACCAAAGTGCTTTACACCAGTAAAAACAAATTATACAACACAACTAGAATGCAAAAACAATACAAGAAAATGTCAATACGATACAGCAAAACAATAAAACAGAGAAAAGTGTCAGTGCTACTCTGCATTAAAAGCCATTTTTATCAAGTGTGTCTTAAGCCTGGCTTTAAACAATGAACTAATATATGAATTAATCATAATATTGACCACGTTCTTTGTTTTCTAGCCTACCTACGTTTCTGCAGTGCAGTGCCCCAGCATCCACCTTCACAAAACTGGACGAGACTCAGACTAACGCTGTTCTTGGAAACTTTAAGGCATCTTGCTCTGGTGTAGATCCTGCAGTGAGTATTTGATTAAAACTGAAGTCATTTCTTGATGTGACCTTGAAGATTCTGACTGGTGTTCCTTACACTCGTCTTCAGATATCTACTGCACTTTTGGGAAACATCAAAACCATCAGTGCTAATGTTATTAGCAACATGGGAAATGAGATTGTTGGCCTTACAACCGTACAACTGAGTGCAGCACCTCCAGAAGTCCTCATCAGTAGTCTTTCATCGTTGACCGCTGTGTCCGGGTGGAACTTTGGGCAAGCCAAGACTATCATTAAAGTGCTTCTTAGTGGTTCATATCAGGTAAAATTTAAGTCAACTTTTAATATATATATATTAACTTTTATATACAGTTGAAGTCAGAATTATTGGCCCTTGTGAATTATTAGCCCCCCTGTTCAATTTTCCCCCAATTTCTGTTTAGCAGAGAGACGAGTTTTCAACACATTTCCAAACACAATAGTTTTAAAAACTCATTTCTAATTACTGATCTCTTTTATCTTTGCTATGATAACAGTATATAATTTTTTACTAGATATTTTTCAAGATACTAGTATTCAGCTTAAAGTGTGATTTAAAGTCTAGGTTAACAATGTAATTCATGGTAATTCAGCTTAAAGTGTGATTTAAAGTCTAGGTTAACAATGTAATTCATGGTAATACCAGAAATTTAATACCAGAAATTTAAAACATAGAGCAATCACTTGCTTTTTTTAAATCTCTAATCATCTTGACTATCGAAAAAAAATTTGCTAAAGGGGGCTAATAATATTGACTTAATTTTTTTTTTACAAAAGCTAGTTTTAGCTAGAATAAAACAAAGACTTTCTCCAGAAGAAAAAAATATTATCAGACATACTGCAAAAAAATTGCTCTGTTAAATATCATTTGGCAAATATTTTAAAATCACTGAAGGCTAATAATTTTGACCCTAACTGTATATATACTTGAACGGAACATTTAGACTTACTATAATATGACAAAACAAGTTATTTTTAATGGGATTATTTACTCTAAAAACTAAAAATCTGACATTTACTCACTCTCATATTGCTCCAAACCCATAGGTTCATCTTTAGAAGAAAATATATATTTTTTTATCTGAGAGATTTCTTTCCTTCTATCAATAACCACTGATTTATCATCATTTTGATTCTTCAAAGTTTATAAAAATGTATTATTATCTACATTAATCAAATGCTGTACACAATTAACAGATTTAATCCAGGCTTCTATTCCATATAAATGTCGATCACCAAACATAAACAAAATCAAGCATGTTTAAGCATCCATCATCAAATTTAAGTGAAGTTTTATAAACTAATTCGAGAGGAGCATGTGATATGATTGATCGCGGGCCGGTCCTGCATCAACAATCATCGATAAACCAATCAGATTAATTCATGGCTACAATGAAGCTGCGGTCACACTGGACTTTTCTCTTCATACACTTCCATTCATACACACGCGAATGCGTCAAAACGGAAACGCAGGATCATGCGTCAAGTTTCGCAGTTTGCTGCGGTGCAAAGTTCAAGCATGGTGAACTCTGACCTGCGAAATGGCATCACTTGACTGCGCGAGACCAATCCAGGATCAAAACATGACCTCAGAACAGAAATTTAAAACATAGAGCAATCACTTGCTTTTTTTAAATCTCTAATCATCTTGTTTAATCCTGCCTCTTTTCGCAGCGCCATACGACAGGATTTCGCACACACAAACTCTAGTGTGACCGCAGCTTTAACAGTCCATTTCATCTTACTTCCTTACTTCCCCCGTTCACCCTATCTCTCTCTCTTTTCCTCCTTTACCAGGGGGAGCTCTCCATAACTACCTGATCTCGTACACCAGGGCTATTCAATTAGTTTTTAGCATATAAAAGCCCATATGTTGTATTTTTGCTCCTTAAGACAACCACATAGGCTTTTACTACATTAAAACGTAAATATATTGTATTTTGAAACTACACAACATCACTGTATTGTACAATGGGATTTTTTACAAACATATTCAAATGTTGTATTTCGAAGCACAACAAAAGCAGTGCATTGCTTAAGTAGGCTTCTTCAAAATTCAAACACATTCATATGTTATGTTTTAAACTGCGTAACAATTAGGGATGCAACGATTATAGATTTTGGTTGTACGATTATAGTCTGAAGAATAATCATGGTTTCATGGTTATCACAAGTATTGTGCATTTATTAAATTCAAAACACTACTTATATTTTAAAGTGTTGTTTATTGCTGCTCAGTAATCAAATACAGCACAAAGTATTCATAAAAAACCAACAATATAGTCCATTTCTCTCTTTGGACTTAAAAAAAATAAGAATTTTTTTTTTATTTAAACATGAGTGATCATTTTACAATGAAAATAAATGACAAAACAAAAAAAAATAATAATTCAAAAATAGTATTTGTCTAATGTAAATTTAAGCTATATATAAGCTAAGAATTAAAATGAACTGTTGTTATTATATTCATTCATACATAATCATTTTAATAATTTGTAATAACTCGTCTAACGTATCTTTCGTTTACATTGCACTGAGAGCCACACACAACTTTCACCACTACAGCATGAGATAATTTCTCACGTGCGCCTGGAGGGCGTGAGAGCGTCAGTCCGCTCCACGAGCCGTGCGGACACCACTCCCAAATATATGCATGTCTCTATTGGAAATAATGAACTTGCGCACAGAAAAAACGTGATATGTAAACGGCCTGCTGCTATAGTTAAACCAATGTATGGCGTATTAGCCTTGGTATAAGCTCGGAACTTTGAACTAGCACACAGTTGGCATAACTTTGTTTAGTTACAGCAGTTTTGTTCCATGCAACAGAAATGTGGCTTTGAGACGCCTTTACGATTAATTAACCGTAATGAATTAAAGCACGGTTAATATTGAAATTGGCTAATCATTGCATTCCTATTAAGGATATCAGTGCATTGTACAAAAGGCCTTTTCTACAAATATGCAAATGTTTTAGGCTGCTCGCGCCACTCGCTTAATGTCAGGTGACTCACGCTCTGCGCAACCTTCAACTGCAGCTCGTGCTGTATTAAACAGACGCACGTCACTTCATAACCATGAGCGTTTTTCGATTGAACTAAATTTATTTTTGATGTCTAGGTCACACTATTTGGAGGGCAGGAACAAATTGCCTCGGGGGCCATGTTCGGCCCGAGTGCCGCCAATTGAATAGCCCTGTCGTACACCCTCACATGCTAATTGACCAGACGAGAGCCCTTGCCTCAGTTATCTCCGATCTCAGGATTCTCTTCCAAGACAGCATGCCAAATCTGCTATTAGTATCTAGCAATATCTAAAGCAGCTTTTCCACTTCGTACAGTTTTTTTATCGTACAGTTACGGTTGTTTTTCCACTGAGCCTGGAATGGCGTAGCACGATTACAAACTGTTCTCGGCCCAGAATGGGGTATATGCACACGGACTATTAATTTCAGTCTGTCAGCCCCAGGGTTTCCGGGTAATTGTCATCCCATACAAAATCGCCACTTTTAAGATCTGATTTCTTTAAAAAAAAAAAAAAAAGCAAACTTCACTGCCTGGCTGAGATACGATATAAAGTGGGTATCATATCAAACAAGAAGTACTGCATTAAATCATATTTTTCTGCACCGGTTAGACAACTGCACTAAACTGTGCTGATAGATTCTGTGTGTTGACGTCACGGCTCTGTTGCCAAGCTACCACAGCTGGCTCAGTAGAAGCACGCTAGTCATCAGACATCCACAAGTAAACAACACTAACATAAAAAATGATACAGGTGTAAAAGATACAGTTTGAAAAAGTTTTTAAAACCATTGAGCAGTCTCTGGCAGAGAAGGGAATCACTGGCCCACCACATTCTTACAAACTTATTTTATTTATTAAAGTCTCTAAATCAAAACTAACTATATGATTTGGTTAGCTCACATTGCTAGTTTTGTGGTGAGCAATTTATCTGTGTATGTCATTAAAAAAATAGTTTGCTCTTCTAATCTTTAATTGAAATCTGTAAAAGTACCTGTTTTTTTTCAGTTAAATTGTCTAATTACATATATCTTAGGAGTTGGGCATGGTTAACACACTTAATCACGCCCCTACATCTGTCAGTTTCTATAACAAACAGAAATAAAACCCAAACTCTTTTCCTGATCTTTTTGAATAAAATGCTACTTTACTACATCCATTCAGCTGGCAATAAAAAAAACAAGCCAAGCCCACTTCTTTTCTCATTTAATATTCCGTTTCTCTAGGAACTGCGTCACAATATAAAAAAAAAAATAAATAACGGTAGTAGCTTCTGGTTATTGGGGACTTTAAAATTATTATTTCATTGAATTGGATATATTTACAACCATGTATAATATAATTGCTAACCTGTCATTTAAAATCTTAGATTAAAAAAATAGCAGATTGTTTTTATACGTGGCTAGAGCTTGATTCATTTGATTAACATCTTGAGACTGTTACTTCACCTGATTGAGCGTAAGTTTATTGCATGCAGCATGCGGCTGCGGATACGCACATCAATATACATAGTAAAAACATTCCGTTACTTTGCATTTTTTTACGCAAAAAATCGTAAAATAATAATCGTTATATTACAGAAATTTTATCAAATTTTACATTAAATTTCAGTAATTTAACATCTGTTATTTTAAGGTTTTTTTTGGCACCCCAGTTCCCGGGAAAAAAAAAAACTTAAAATGTGTAGCATCATTTTTGTAACACTGTATTACAATAATTAATATTTTTACAGTACTGTGACAGTTGGGTTTAGAGTTGGGGTGGGGGTAGGCATTAATAAAAAACAATTTATTGAGTAATTTAATAAATAACATAAATAATACTCCGTACAACTACTGTTTTACAATACTGTGACGGATGGGTTTAGGGTTGGGGTAGGGGTAGACAGTAATAAAATACAATTAATAGAAAATTTAATAAATGATATAAATAGTTAGGGGCGTCACAGTAGCACAGTGGGTAGCATGACCGCCTCACAGCAAGAAGGTCACTGGTTCGGCCTCAGATGAGTCAGTTGGCATTTCTGTGTGGAGTTTGCATGTTCTCCCCGTGTGCGTGTGGGTTTCTTCCGGGTGCTCCGGTTTCCACCAAACACATGCGCTATAGGTTAATTGAATAAGCTAAATTGTCCATAGTGTATGTGTGTAAATGCAAGAGTGTATGGGTGTGTCCCAGTGATGGGTTGCAGCTGGAAGGGCATCCGCTGTGTAAAATAAATGCTGGATAAGTTGGCGGTTCATTCTGCTGTGGTGACCCCTGATTAATAAAGGGACTCAGCTGAAAAGAAAATTAATGTAATAATTATTGTTAACTTTTGACCGCAACTGTATCTGATCTAGCAACAACCCTGTATTTGGTAGCACAAAATTTTTGAAAGTACATGAGGTTAAGCTAACCCTTAAGATAAATATAAGCACTATTTTTCAAAAAGATCTCTTTAGAGAGAGATGCTTTGTATGAAAACTTCTGCTTAAGGACTGAATGTTAACGTAAAGATAGAAATCCAGCCAAATTAATGACTTTTATTTGACTTTCTGCAGCTCACCAATCCCAACAATTTGGTGAATCTTGGACCTCTGATAACAGGAATCCCTTCAACAGTGCTGACCAGCATTGACCCAGTCACAATTGTCACAATGACTCAAAACGTACAATTTGTAAATAACATGCTGGCAGCCCCAGAGATTGTCCAGAAGACTTTTGTAAACCAGGTATGTGAACAGCCTTCATGCATATTTAAATATATTTCAAGTGCAAACATCCACACAAAAATCTAAGTGCACTCGAAGTATGGTGTAAACTGTAAGTAGGAGAAGTAGGTGAAAAAGCTAAAAAGCCTTTATTGACATAGGCTTTTCAGGCTTGGGTTGAAGGACTCTGCTGAATTCTGGAGATGTGAGAGTGAAGAAGACATGATGACCCTGTGGTCCTGTTCTAAAATTCAGGAATTCTGAGTTAATGTGCACAATTACATTCAGGATATTTCTGGATGCTGCTTTTCGTTTTGTCCTAAAATATATTGTATGTACTGGGGGACCCGTTCGTGTTGGGGTCTGGTGTGAAGATGTCTGAGTGAATTCAAATAAGTATTATGATTGGTAGACAAATCATTATGAGGGGATGGTGTTCAGCAGGTCCACCATCATTTTAAGAATGGGTTACGGAATAGGGGAAGGCTTCAGCATATGATAAAATGACATATAGATTACTTGATAAATTGGATGTTTATCAGTGTAATGTGAACTGGACTCTGACAAAAGGAAGTGCTGATCTATACGCAGGTTTATTCATGCAGAGAAGGTCAGGCAAGCAATGGTCAACCCAGGGGCAAACAGATGTATACAGGAAATACAAAGTCGTAGTCATAAAACAGGCAGATGGTCAAAAGGCAGGCAGCAGACAGGAATAAACAAACAAAACAAAGCAAGGATCAAAAACACAGCAAGCAAAAATGCATTGTAATGTTCACAAAACTGTTCAACAAGACTCAGCAACTTCTGTGTGTTTGTATGTTGATTGTATAGTCCATCAGTTTATGAGCGGCTTCAGCTGTGAGTGTTTGCAATCTGACAGGATCTAGGGCAAGTGTGTGAGTGGTGCATGACTGGATCTTGTAGTTATTTGCTGACAGATCTGTAGTTCTCCAGAGATCTGCATGGGCTAGATCGCTGGTGACTGACAATCAGAGAAGATGGGGAAATGATTTGGCATTTTTGGAGGATGAATAAGGTCACTGTGGTGAGACTCACAGTAAAAGTGTAATTGAAAAGTTGCAAAACCCTCTAAAGCCATCAGACCTCTTTTCTTGTAAATGAACATTTTCTATCAGGCTCCTATAATTAGGTTCAGAAGTTTCATTTTATATATGATAAAAATGTTATTAGCTGGTAAATAAAATGTTTTTTTTTCAAAAATGTCACTTTAGACAATTCTTTGGTTTTTAACAAGGTAATTTTTCTTTTGTGTCAAAACCAGCTAAATCCACCTCTGCTTTTATGCAAAACCCCCTAAATCCACCTATTGGGACAATACAGTGTAATTAGTTAAAAATCACTAAGGATGCTATTAGAAATTATTTTACCAAACATAAAACACCTTAAATTAAAAATATATAAATCGGTCAAGTAAGTGGCGATTCATTCCACTGTGGTAACCCCTAATAAACCAGGGAAAAAGCAGAAGGAAAATGAATGAATAAAATCTGTCAAGTAAGTGCATTAATCAATAGCATTAAAATTGACCTTATTAAATCTTAACAATCTATTGTCATTTCTGATATTTGGGATTTAGATTTATTGGAAATAGAGCAATGGAAACATTGCAAACATTGTAAACTGAGGCTCTTAGGTTCAAATAATGTAGTGTAAAAACATGGTGAAACATAAATATCTTTGCATTGTCCTTTAATATAAAAAACTTATTATAAAAAGCTTATCAGGTGTAAAGATAATATGAAGTAATATAGGCTAAATAATGTATAGTTTTATAAATTATATGTATCTTTTTTAATGTAGCTTACATTAGCAAATATAACACAAGGTCTACTGGGCAAAAAGAGGATGTCTTTCAGACACTTTGAGAAGCTGTCGTTGATTCATTCTCACCAAACTCACAGTCTTTGTCTCTTTTGTCTCTTGTTTATCCTCATAGCATCCATGCGGAATAAAAGAACGGCATCTTAACTTCATCTATCGTGAAATGCAGCTGCCGTTTAATGTATAGTAAATCTGACTCATGCAAAGTAGTGTCACTGCGCAAAAACGTGTTATGAACGCATGCTACACTTCTGACTGTACAGTGTGTTTTCTTTTTCCTATAATGCCCAGAGTTTTGAGGTAAGGGACATTTTCATTTGCCATTCAGTGACAGTCGGACATGCTCATGTAGTTCATTAAACTCCATCTTTTAAAATCAAAATGGAAAGCGGAATAAAAAGTCTCCTCATAAAAGTCACATTGAAAACATATGATTCGATTCACGTCTTCTGATTGGTTCTCGGGATATAGCGGCTTTTGCTTACAAAGGCAAGTGGCGTTTATCGGCTTTTGCTAACAAACTGCTATTTCTGAATGCGCTGATGCTGGGATTTAGATGATTTGAAGCAAAAATATTTGTTGAACATGTAGTAACTGCCTAAAGCATTCGTTCAGTGTCATTAGCTCATTTTTGGCGGAAGTGGCGTTTATAGTGGCTTTTGGATCTGAACTCTTCAATTATCTTATTTAATTTATTTATGTATTATTATTATTTCATTGTTATTGTATTTAATTATTATTTTACTATTATTATTTTCTACATGTGTGCTTTTTTATTTATTGAGTTTATATTATTTATCTGGATTTACTGGATTTATGATGGCAATATCTCATTACAGTAACTGCCGCTGATTGGGTGGGGAGGGGAAAAGGTGTGTTAAAAGGATGTAAAAATGTGTAAACTGATGATGCTGATAAATTATTGAAGAAAATAAATAAATGTAATCATAAAAAAGCCTTTATTGACATGGCTATTGCTTTTTTAAAGCTTTTTAAACTTTATCACCTACCTTTCATAGGACTTTTTTGTGTATCTTTATGTATTCTTTATCTAAAGAGCACCCATACAATAATTACCATATAAGCACTTTTTGTTTGATTCTGGCTTTATTTAAATCTTTTAGTTTTATTTATTCTTTTTTTTAGATAATAAAAGTTAGTGCAGCACCAAGTGTGCTAATGCAAAACATTCCCAGTGAATTGGCCGTTCAAATCCCAAGAAACCTTCTGGACATTCCCTCCACTGTAGACACGGCCGTCATACAACAATTTAACAATAAAAAGTGGAAACCTGAACAGGTACTATTATTTGCAGGAACAATTTGTAGCTCTTTCCATCCATGTTAATTGCCTGTGCTAATTGTTTTTTATGATACTTTACAGGCAGTTCTGTTCTTTGATTCTGTTGCAAATGCTTTCGATCAAGCTGATGAGTGAGTATCCTTGAAAATGTTTATGTTCAAATTAAGAATGAGCAGATATATTGGATCGTTTTTGGCTGATATTGGATTATCTATTTGCTATCGGCATATCAGTAATAACATGAAAAGGGCAGATACCTATGGTTTGTTATTTACATGAGCTCCACATCTTTTGAATAATTCAGCAATTTTCTTAAAAATCAATATAATCTGTATAAAATGTCAGATGTTGGTGGGGGAAGCAGCTGATGTTGTTCACCAAGCTCAACCATTGGTTAGTTAGGGGTTCCCAAACTTTTCAGCCCTGCGATCCTCAAAATAATAATGCCAGTGACTCACGACCCTCAACATCTTCGGATGTGGTTGTAAATATACAACTTTGCGCACACAACAGTAGGCCTATATAAACACAAGCATATTGACAACACAAAAGTGCAACAGTCTAATAATAACCATATCATATTTATAGTCATTTATTAATTTGTTTCATTTAATATTAACCTCCTCAACTAATAAGACTGGTGAGCACAATGTTTTCAGCACAAGCCTATTCTTGGTTTAATTTTGGAGACCACCACTCAGAGATCATCCTCAATGTTCAGTAGTGGCCTGTTTAACCTGGTGCTATAAAATCAACCTGCTGCAGCTGATGCTATTGTTGTGTTGTTAATCTAACGTAAACCCCAATCCTGTGAAAGAAAATTGAAAGGTTGATGGCTTTTCATTTGCAAATTTACATACAATCAAGCCCAAACCCTCAGAATAATTCATAGCCATGGCAAATTCTGATTAAAGTTACTTTTATTCAACCAGCAAGTTTTGTTTTGTTGACTGGAAATGCCACAGGCTTCTCCCAAAAGATAATAAGACGATATGCAAGAGGCATCATTGTGGAAAAAATATTTCTCAGCTTTTATTTACATCTGAACTAAAACCTTAATGTAAGTTTGACACCCAGTGGTTGAACTAGGTATTGCACTCCTGGATTAAAACAAACGCAAGAGCAGGTTGCCAGATTGAGGACAGGAGAGAGTGATTTAAATCGTGTTCTAAATAAAATCAACCACACCCGATAGAAGGAGTATTTTCCATATTAAAATTAGTTTTTGTCCTAATCAACACCTCCAATTGATATATTAGAAACAGCTTCTATTTCTCACAGCTGAACAACAGAAAACTATGACAATGATCACCTCAGGTACACCGTGTGCTTTATTCAGTGTTAAATGCTAGCAATGTGAGTTTGAATGCCATTTTACATGACATTTATTGCCATATACTGAAAGCAGGAGCAGATAGTTCACCTCAGATCCTGAAAATAAAATAAACCATTGGAAATTAAACTTTAGAACTAAAAACATATCACTGATTAAGCATTTAATAATGTTAAAGAGGGTTAATATGTAGCTTCTAATTAGATTATAAACCTTACCATATGCTGTGCTTCTGAATGGCTGTATTTAAATTTCTGTCACGTTTCGTCTGGTGCAAACAGCCAAATTGCTTATCACTGCATATCTCATCATGAAGCATGTTGTTAGGACACGGCGTTACAATGTAACCTGCTCACCTGAGGTTTATGTTAGTAATATTTATCATTTGTAATTAATAACCTCACGTGGAACTGAGGAACTGCTTCTCATTTCGGAGTCTGCTACTGTCCACTGGAGGTCGCATTTCGGTCACAGAGACATGCTTTCAGTGCCTTTCTGAATGATATATGCGATTTTCCACCAAGGCAACCCAGGGTGCTGGAATATAATTGGCTAAATTGACATTGGGTGGGTTTAATGACCAAAACAAAGACACACATTACGGCATGGAAGACACATTTTCAAGGCAGAATATCTGACTTCAGCATTGTTTTTCATTGTTCACTTGGCATGTTTCTTAAATATCTGCAATGGTTTAGAAGAGCCAAAAACTTACCTTTAAGTCAGAATAAGCCAGGGTTATAAATAATTTCAGGCTTGGCTGTATTTACCTACAGCAACAGCATTGGCTTTATTTGAGTTTATTAAATAAATGTGTTTTATTATATATTTGTTATATGAAAATAAAATACAATGTCAATAAAATATACTTTTGTTAAAAAAAATCTTTAAAAACCTTTAAAGATTGCCATTTAATCATTTTTGTTATCTTTACTGGTGCCTAACTTAGAATGTTGGAAAGTTGAATGTTAAATAAATGGATCTAATACAGAAATTTGTACAGAAAAAAATTATTCAGTCAAGAAAATATAACTAGTACTGTGTTCACCTTATTCTTCAAATATGAGCGGGCGCAGCCATTTTAATTTTTTTCGCTTGAGACTTCCGGTGTCATTCACTTCCATTATTTTTTGACGTTAAAACAGCTCATTATACTGCTTGATGTTGCAAACTAACATTTTCTTATTATATGATTCTTATTATATGATATATGACACCCAAAGTAAACCACCGCGATGACGTCACATTCGCCGCGTGCACTCAAGTGAACTAGCGGATGCATCAAGTATATACCAGGCTTGAGGTCAACAGCAGTGTTTCCCAACCCTGTTCCTGATGGTACACCAACAATACATATTTTCAACCTCTTCCTATTTAAACACACCTGAATCAACTCATCAGAACATTATAGAAGACTCCAAAACCTGAAGTTTTTGGGAGACATCCAAAATATGTACTGTACTGTACTGTATGCAATTAACCAACATTGATATCAGAGATTCAGCTGAAGGTTTTTTGTTTAAATCAGCAATTTCTGTGAGAAAATGTGTGATATTTTTTTCCTGCAGCTTGTCAGTGCCAGTTTTACAAGGATTTACATGCTCACGAGTGCAGACCTTCACCAAAACTAAAATCCGAGGCCTGATCAAAGCCTGCCGCCGGAGGCCAAACAGACAAACTGTGGTACTTAGTGAGACTCAGGTGAGAGTTGACAAACATGAGAGAAAATTAAGTGTAATACTGTAAAAAGGTAAAAAACATAACCCAACACGCTATGTTTCTCATTGTTTTTCCAGCTGACTTGCATGTACAACCTGATCAGAAGGGACACACCTCTGGATTTTTCCAACTATCATCCAAATATGTTGTTGTACTACAAGTAAGCTCTAACCATTCTTTAACCATGACCAGATTCAGTTTTTTTTCTGCCATCTAATGTTAAAAGATTTATTTGTGAAAGCTGAAATACTTCTGTCCTCCTCCTCAGTTATGACACCATCAACAAAACCATCTGCAGGGACTATTTTACTGCAGTCGGAGCAGCAGATCTCTCAATCTTTTCGAGCACACTGAGAGGAAGAAGGGACATTTTGTGGAGTAATGCTGTAGATTGCTTGGTAAGCATCAATCCGTTATAGAGATTATTTAAGCCTCAGACACACCAATCCAATATTATTGGAATCACTTTCAAATATTACAATTATCAGCTAATAAATGATAAAACACAGACAGACATTCACAATCCATTGAAATATAAAAAGCTTGTGCAATGTAAAGCTACATTGTGGACACTGTGTAATGTAAAGCCCTCTTTTCAAAAATATTGAAAAAAAAGGAATGATTCAAATTAATTCAAGCTAAACTAGCAAACTGAAATGGCACATCAGCTTGTCCTGTTTCAGCATCTTTGTGTTGCCTCCTTTAAAACTGCTATAGGAAAATAATTGATGTTGTTTTTATTCCACTACACTGACTGCGATTGCTAAATTAGCTGTTTAATTAGATTGATTACAAGAGCTGGATTCACTGGACAGATGCGCTAGAAATGCAGCACACTAAGGACACATTCTGGTTACAAGGGGAAAATGCAAAAAGAAAAGCAAAATCTAAAGATAGTTGTTATATTTAAAATGATCATTCTTAGCATGAACAGGCCTTAAAGCTCATTGTGACTATGCGTAAAAAAAAGACAAAATGATTACATAAATTATAAGCGAAATGCTTTTTTTAATCATTTTTTTAGCAGCATCACACTTTTTTAAGGTTAAGGAATATTTAAATGTATTAAAATAAAGAACAAACATAAAATAGTGTGATATTTATTATAAACATTTTAGAATAATTTGAAAACATATTCAAAATTAGCTTTTAAGCCTAATCAAAGGCTTGTTTTAATAATAATAATAATAATAATAATAATAATAATAATAATACTTTTACTCTCAGGGCCGATTTTTTTTTTTTATATCAAAGTTTATATTTTAGCTCCACCATGTTGGTGTTTCGTAACATTTAAATTTTACAAACTTACGAGGATACACATACACTACAGACAAGTTAGCTTACCCAATTCACCTATAGCATGTCTATGGACTGTGGGGTAAACCAGAGCACATGGAGAAAACCCACATGAACACGGGGAGGACATGCAAACTCCATACAGAAATGCCAACTGACCTAGCCGGGGCTCGAACCGTCGACCTTCTTGCTGTTAGGCAACAGCACTACCAACTGTGACACCGTGCCGCCCCAATAATAATAATACATTTTATTAAACTTTTCTGTCACGCTTTATTTTGATGGTCCGTTTGTTGAATTAAGTTACATTGCATCTACATGCCAACTAATTCTTATTAGATTATAAGTAGACTGTTATGTTGGAGTTGAGGTTGGGGTTAGGGTTAGTGTAAGTTGACATGTACTTGCAAAGTTTCTTATAGTCAGTTAAATATCTGTTGAAGGAGCAGTAACAGCAGATATTAACAGTCTACTAATACTCAAATGGACCATCAAAATAAAGTGCTACCAACTTTTTTCTTAAAACCAAAGCACTACAATGTGTACAAGCAAAATAAGAATGCAACCAAAGCCAAAACTACAAACATACATAATGCAATAGTCACACCGCAATAATCAATAAAACCAATATTTTTTTAAATTGCATATTAAAAGAGACAAATCACAAGTTAAATGCTATGTAAAATGCATTTTTATAGTCAAATGATGTGTCAAGCAGTTTCTTAAAACAATCCAAGTAAACAGCATTCCTAATAAACAGAGGTAAAGCAATCTTTAATTTAGGCACATTATAAGAAAAGGCCCTCACATTGTATTTTTTTTTTTTTTTATTTATTATTATCATTAGTAATTGCACATTTCATATGATAAAAGTCAGTCACACTATACACTTAAGTTTCATTAATTAATGTATTTAATAACATAACTTAATTATGAACATTACTTATGCAGCTTTTATTAATCATAGTTCAACATTTGCTAGTGCATTATTAACATGCAAAGCAATGCTTGTCAACATTACAACCTTATTGTAAGGCATTAGAGCAGAAATAACTAATCACACCTGCAGATGGCAGTATGTTTATTTAAAAACAATGTCTGCCATTTAAATTCCTGCAACTCCCCTGAATAGGATATTTATTTGGAATAAGGAGTTACTTTGCAACTAAGTGGCTCTTTGTATTATACACATGTAATGTGAATGAAATCTTGAAGTATTACATTCGCTATGTTGACTTTATCATGTGAACTGCCAGTGTCAGTCATGTCGCTTTACTGCCATTCACGAATCCTCTCCTGTGACCTCATCATGGGTAATAAAGTGTCTATTAGATGCACACTTCAGGATAAGTCATATTATTGTTTATAAGTATTGTGGTTTCTGACATTTTTTTGACATCTGTCAGATACTTTCTGATATATAATAGGGCAGTATGTAATTCTGAATGCAGGTTCAGGGCTTTTAGGTATTACTTAATATTTATTAAAGTAATTACGCATACTTTTTTTTAAATTAAGGCCATTAAAGGAACAAGCATCCAGAAACAGGATATGACAGTGCTGGGTAACTTGGCATGTGTTATGAGCAGTGACTACATTACAAACTCAGATCCGGAAATCCTGGAGAACTTGAAGAACTGCAACGAACTCTCGGTTGCACAAATAGCAGCCATGGAAGCTGTTGTCATGAAGGGAACTACCAAATATGGGCAAGTTACCTTGATATTACAGAGTTGACTTAGCATCCAGAAAATCTTATTTTCAGTCTTCTGGTTAACATTGTTTAATAATAAAAAATTATAATTTGTAATTTTTTAGACCAACAAGCAAGTGGAATCAGAAAACGCTTAACGATTTGGGAATTTTGCCATTGCACTTTTCACAAAACTTTTGGGGATCATTTCAGCAGGTAAATACATGTGAATATATAATCTGTTTGTTTGTTTGTTTGTTTGTTTGTTTGTTTGTTTTGAGCATGTTTTGTGATTTAAAATATAATTCAAATCTTCAAGTTTAATTCCATGTCACTTTCACTTTTTGTGTTTCATTGTAATTATTCAGGACTGCTAATGCACAGACATTTCAGCTCTGTTTAACGTTTTTAAAAATAAATTTTATAATGAATATGCTCGTCCATACTGCCATTTTACTGTGTTTCAGAAAAAAAGGATCTCCCTCTACTACACTATACAGCCTAAAACACGGGATTTGTGACCATTTGATTCCATTTCTAAATGCGTATTTTGAAGTATCGCATGTGAAACGAGTGATGGAAACATCAAATGTTGATTAAAAAATCCCTTAATCCACAAAAAAGTTCACTTGAGGTGGTTTTGGACTGAATTATGTTTGTTTACTGTTGGTTGCTAGGTTACCAATACTACAGTCAGCCACTCTAACAACTTGATTGAAATGCTCCTAATTTACATTTGTTGGTTTGTTTGTTTGTTTGTTTTTTGCAAACATTGAAACGTTTCGCTTCGATTAGTAGCAAACCCCATGCAATGTCTTTAACTTTTTTTTTATAGACTGATACAAGCACCTTCTTGAAAAGCTTCCTGAAATTTCTACGTGGGCAAAACACACCAAAACTATTTATGAAAAGGCTGTTTAAAGCAATCATTATACCTGTAAAAAGAGCCAAGAGAGCAGGTATGCCATCTTGTTTTTTTTTGTTTTTTTCCTTTAACAGCAATATCACACTCCCATTCATGATGTTGCACTAAATCAAATGACTTTTTAAACAGTGACTTAAAGGGATAGTTCACCCAAAATAAAAATTACAGTTAAGTGGGAAGATAAACTTGATAAAATTTAAATGCAAATCAAAGTATAAATAGCATTGAACAAATAGATTTTCCCTACCAACATATATTAATCTGACACCAAATATAAAACCAGACACTAACCCGCTATAACGTCATCACAAATGACTAAGTCTTCAAAAGACAGACGAAAACATTGGTGAATTGTAGCTCTGACATGGCATGAGGGATATAAATTACTGAAAAACAGCTGCGGGTGAAGTATATTGATCGCAAGTGCTCAGTTTGTGATCATATCTCTGTTTTGTTCTGTTGATACATAATTCAAATATTCGTAGCTAGTTGCAAAGCCATGATTGGTGTGGCGGTTTTGCATTGTGGCTTTTCAACCACGTTCCTGAAGGCCCACCAACACTGCATGTTCTGGATGCCTCCTTTATCTCCCATTACAGGTCTTTCAGCCTCTGTTAATGAGTTGATGATCTAAATCAGGTGTGTTTGGTTATGGAGATATGGCAAATGTGCAGAGCTGGTGGTCCTCTGGTGGTTGAGAAACACTGGCTTAGCAAAGGGTCAATTGTGAGTTTCTTTCCTCTGTTGAACACAATAGAACAGGGGTGCTCAACCCTGTTCCTGGAGAGCTACCTTCCTACAGATTTTAGTTGCAACCCTGACCAAACGCAGCTGTCCGTAATTATCAAGTGCTGCTTCAGGTCCTATTAATTGGTTCAGGTGTGCTTTATCAGGGTTGTGGCTGAATTCTACAGGAAGGTAGCTCTCCACGAACAAGGTTGGTGACTCCTGCAATAGAAGATATTTTGAAGAATGCTGGTTGATGGAAATGTGTATGATGTCAAGGTGTACCATCAACCAGCATTCTTCAAAATATCTCCTATCATGTTCAACAGAAGAAAGCAAGTTAAATAGGTTTTAAACAAGCTAACGGGGGGTAAATGATGACGTGATTTTATTTTGGGATGAACTATCCCTTTTAGATTACAAAAGAAAAATTTCTCAAGTTATTATCAAGCTTATTTTGCTGTTTTCCTCAAATGTTTGAGAATTATGTAGCTAAGTAACAAATGGCAGAAAATGGTAAAACTATCTGTGATACAAGCCACCCTGCTGAAAATCCAGCTTAAACCAGCCCAAGCTGGTTGGCTGGTTTAAGCTGGTCGACCAGCCTGGTTTAAGAGGGGTTTTGGCCATTTACAGCCTAGTCTTAGCTGGTCAGGCTGGAAAATGGCCAGCTAAAACCAACTTGACCAGCCTGGTTTAAGCTGGACATAGCTGGTTTAGGCTGGGCTCCCAGCCTGGCTAGGCTGGTCAAGCTGGTTTTAGCTGGTCACCTCCCAGCCTGACCAGCTAAGACCAGGCTGGAATTGGCTGGAAACCCCTCTAAAACCAGGCTGGTCGACTAGCTAAAACCAGCCAACCATCCTAGGCTGGTTTAAGCTGGATTTTTCAGCAGGGCAGTGTTGGTGGCTACTATTGTAAAATAAAATGACATAAACGAAAAGCTTTTGTATAGCTAAAATAACTGGATTTCAAATCACCCTAAAAGTATTTTACAAATGCTCACTCTTAGGTTAAAAATAAGGTGGAAATAGTAGCATTTAGTCAAGGTTTTTTTTTAATAACCACCTCACCTTGTGTTTTCAAGTGGGTGACTGTACTGCAGGCAACATCACTAGTGTGACTATCAGCGATGACGCCTTTCCCTTCGGCTATGACGAGACTCAGTTCAGCAATTGTCTGAGTGCTGATGTGGTGAGGGATAATCTCGGCAGTCTGTGTGAAAAAATCGACGATAGCGGCTTTCAGAGAGTCATTTTGGACAAACTCAAACAGGTAAAACTGACCGTATTAAGATCTGACCGAATCTCCCAGCATAAAACAGGACTTGTTTTGAAGCAGAAGTACTTCTCTTGTCCGTCAGATTTATCCAAACGGCCTTTCAGACGATCAGGTCCAGGTGCTGAAGTCCGTGTCCAGGAACGCGTCGCTGGATGAAGTGAGTAAATGGAACATCACTAAAGTCGATACACTGGCTGCGCTCATGAACACCAACGACGGCGATTGGTCTACTGAACAGGTGTGGATTTTTATCTTACTTATTTTACAGATGTCCTGTATTTGGTTTTGGGCTAATGTTTTGATTTGTCTTTTAGAGCAAGCAGATCATTAGCCAATACCTAAGCGCTAGCAATAATCTGACTGCCACTGAGCTCAATCTGATTAAAGGACCAAATCTCTGCTCGATGGATACCAGCACAATATCAACAATACTGCCTGAAAGTATACGGTAAATACTTAAAGCTGACATTATACTCTGTATGGCTTTATTACAGGTGTTATGTAACATACTATTGATCAAAAGATTTGATTTTTAAAAAAGATTTTTTCATGCTCGCTCCTAGGGCTGGGCGATTTGGCCTAAAATCTAAATCTTAATTCATTTAAAATGTTTTCGCTTTGAGACAGTGTTGATTAACCCTTTCATGTGTACGATCACCCCAGTTTGATCTGCCTAAAGGCCGATTTATACTTCTGCGTCAAGTGCACGCGTATGCTATGGCGCAGCCTAAGCGTGAACTCATAGTCCCTCGTCGTAACCGTCGGCGACGTTGACGCACACCTCTCAATAAACGTAACACGTATGCGTACCGCAAGCTCTGTGATTGGTTGGCTTGGTAGCGCTGACGAGTGTGGGCGGAGGTGAGAGCCGCGCGCCTGATGCAGCAAGTGTTAACAAGTGTGGAGTCCCGTGAAGGAGCTCTGGATGGAGACTGTTGTTTTGTGTTTACCTTATGATTAAAGTTGTTGCACGTCCGCCGGTTACCGCCTTAAAATGAGCGAATTTGAGCCACTTGTACATTACGGAAGTGTTCAGCAAAAACAGAACACCAGCGAAGAAACTCGACACAGAGAAACATAAACACCTACTGCCAGCTAGCATTTCGGAAATGTATTGCAGAGAAACAGAAACAGCGCGCAGAAGTATAAATGCACGACCACGCGCAAGGCATACGCTGTGGGTTACGGTGATCACTTGACGCAGAAGTATAAACCAGGCTTTAGCTGGTTCCTGAAGCATACAATCACACCGGTGTGATTAGTACATCAGATCGCATGTCATCAACTGCTCATATTCAAAACTGACAGTTTACGCTGAGGAATAGAAAAAGGAGTGTGCTGCTTGTCACAAATCAAAATTAATTAGTGTTCTCAAACAAAGTTTATTTTAGCTGAAACCTAAAATTCAAAAAGCATTCAATTACGCATAACTACTAGCAAAACGCAAAACATCGAAGGTTTGTAAAATACACACTCTGATGTCTATGGAAATGGCAATACAATTTTTTTTTAATATAATTGGACATTTAGCTTTTGGCATCACGGTGGTGCAGTGAGTAGCACAATCACCTCACAGCAAGAAGGCAGATGGTTTAAGCCCCAGCTGGTGTCCATTGGCATTTCTGTGCGGAGTTTGCATTTTCTTCACATGTTCACGTGGGTTTCCTCCGCAAGCTCCGGTTTCTCCCACAGTCCAAACACGTTATAGGTGACCTAAATAAACTAAATTGTCCGTAGTTAATGTGTGTGAATGTGAGAGTGTATGGATGTTTCCCAGTGATGGGTTGCAACTGGAAAGTCATCCGCTGCGTAAAACATATGCTGGATAAGTTGTCAGTTCATGCTGTGGCGACCCCAGATTAATAAAGGGACTACACCAAAAAGAAAATAAATGAATGAATGAATTTAACAAAAACAAATGTATTTTATTTTATTAGATTGCTAAGCACTTTATTTTCTGAGGATTTAGATTTCAGACTTTAAAATATTTTAGCAATTAAGGAAAAATTATATTTAAGACCATATTTAGGTCCACATAACATATTGTGTAATATTATTTCAATTTAATCTAACGGTTTTCAATGTGAATAGATTTAAAATTGTAAGCTTTATTGCTGAATTTTTAACATAATTAATCAAGTCAATTGTTTTTATAAAGATAGCTGTTTTTTGTTAGAGGTTTTTGCATTTGAAGGCTTCTTTTGTTGTTTTTTTATTCATTATTTTAATTGAAAACATTTTATAGAAATGTTTTGTAACAAATGTCTTTACTTTCACTTTGGATGAATTCATGCTTGATTAATCAATAATCTGCACAAACACACACAGACACACAAATACATACATGCATGCATACATATGTACAAGGCAAGGCACATTTTATACACAATGGCAATTCAAAGTGCTTTACATAAACAAGAATAAAAAGACAAGTATAAGAAAATAAAAAAATATATATAATAAAAATTATTTAAAACGGATAAAAATGTGTTAAAACAGGTTATAAAAGACTGAAAAAGAAGAGAAAAGCATAATAGTGCGATCTGTCGGATGTAGCACAGTTCTCATTCAGTAAAGGCACAACTAAACAGATGTGTTTTCAGTCTTGATTTTAATGCGCCCAGGGCCAGAGCAAGCCGAACTGCCGCTCTAGGCAATGGACTAGCACGCCGCCCTCAACCCGAAAGTGAAAACGAACCTGACCAGTTCATAAAGTGAGAACGGGGGGTTGATGTTGTGGATGAGTCAGTACGTTGGGTTGGGCGGCGGGGAGCGTTTGCCACCCTCACTATTATGCCAGACCCCTATTATGCAAGTGTTCTGTTGATGTTGTGAATGAAAGTCAGCACATTGGGTTCGGCGGCGGGGCGTGTTTGCCGCCCTCATTATTATGCCGCCTAGGTCGCCTCTATGGACGCGCCGGCCCTGAATGCGCCTAATGTTGGAGCACATCTGATCATTTCTGGGAGTTGATTCCAGCAGCAAGAGGCGTAATAGCTGAAGGCCGATTCACCATGCTTTGACTGAACTCTTGGAATTTCTAGTTTATATGATTCTAAAGATCTGAGTGATCTATTAGGTTTGTATTTAATGAGTATATCTGTAATGTCTTGAGGTCTTAGGTCATTTAGTGATTTATAGACAAGCAGTAATACTTTAAAATCTTTTCTGAATGTAACTGGGAGCCAGTGTAAAGACCTGAGGACAGGTGTGATGTGCTCTGATTTCCTGGTTCTGGTCAGAATCCTGGCCGCAGCATTCTGGATGAGCTGCAACTGTCTGACTTTTTTTTTTCTTTTTTTTGGGTGGGGGGGAGGCTGGTGAGGAGGCCATTACAGTAATCCGCCCTGCTGCTGATAAAAGCATGAACAAGTTTCTCTAAGCCTTCACTGGAAACAAAGCATCTGATTCTTGCAATGTTTTTGAAATGATAGTATGCTGATTAACTAACTGTTGTGATTTGACTGTTGAAACTCAGATCTGACTCCAGAGTCACACCAAGATTCTTGATTTTTTTGTTGTTTGACCTTTAAAGCCAAGATATGCATCCACCTTGAGAACCTCATCTCTGTTCCCAAATGCAATGACTTCAGTTTTCTCTTTGTTAAACTGAAGAAAGTTTTGGCACATCCAACTGTTTATTTCATCAATGCATTGGCAGAGGGTGTCAATGGGGCTGAAGCCATTAGGCAGTAGGGTTATGTAGATCTGAGTGTCATCAGCATAGCTGTGGTAGGAGATTTGGTTCTTTCTCATTATTTGGCTCAGAGGGAGCATATAAAGGTTGGTACAGGAGAGGTGCCAGAATCGAGCCTTTTGGGACTCCACATGTCATGGGTGTCCACCTCGACCTGTGGTCACCCATACTGACATAGTAACCTCTTCCTTCAAGGTAAGATCTGAATCATTTGAGGACCGTCCCAGACAGCCCAACCCAGTTTTCCAGCCTATCCAGAAGTATGGCGTGATCGACAGTGTCAAATGCAGCACTTAGATCAAGCAATACCAGCACTGTTAGTTTGCCTGAATCTGTATTTAGGCAGATATCATTGATTATCTTTATAAGAGCGCTCTCTGTACTGTGATGTGCTCTGAAACCAGATTGAAAATTGTCTAAACACCCCTTGAAGTTTAAAAATTTGTTTACCTGGTTAAAAACAACCTTTTTAATGATTTTGCCAATGAAAGGGAGATTTGAGATAGTACAGTGCCCGACATATATGAGTACACTCCTCACAAATCTCTCATTTAAATTAATATTTACTATAGAAAGCTATACAATATTATATTTGTGCATATACATTAGTTGTCAAAACTGAAGCCAAATCTTGAGCTTATCTAACAAAAGAACTTACAATAACGGTCCAAAAAACTAGTACACCCAAATTTATGTGTTAGAGAAAAATATTAAATCACATTTTCAAAAATAGCAAAAGTCAAGAGAAGCAAGAGAAGTACATTTACTCACTCATATATTGATTTATTTCCACATTTTTTGATAATGCATAGTTTGGCTTATTTATTCACCACATTTCTCTTCTCAATACCAGGGGCACTGATGCTTTGAATGTGTCAAAATGCTCCTCTGCCAATAAGCAGGCACTCTTCAGCATAGCTAGCAAGGCATTTCCCATGACAAAAGCCATTGACACGCGTGCCGTCCTGTCATCATACCAGCTCATCGAATCCTTTCTCGGTAAAGCAGTTTAGTTTATGTGTATATAAACTTCTGAATGATGTCAATTATTCCCTGACTTCAGAAAGACAGGCTCTGATTTGCACTTGTGTTTTTGCAGGAGGGGCAGATCTAGCTTACATAAGAACTCTGTCATCATATAACATCAGCATGAGCCTGTCCACTTTCACAAATCTGGACCCAAATGTCATCAATGTGAGAAAAACCATTACGTATTTTGTTTTGCTACTCCCTACTCTGTTTTCATCTTGAAAAGTGTTCAATATTTTATATTTCATTCAACGTCCACTTGTTATGTTTTACAGAGCCTCACTGTGTCAGATGTGGTGGGTCTTCTCGGTAGCAATTTGCAGGATCTAAAAACTTATGAAAACCAAACGTCCGTGCGGAACTGGATCTCACTGCAGTTACAGTCAGAGCTGAACAATCTTAATATCAGTCTGACTGGAGGGAAAGCGACGGCAGACACAACCACTGCTACTCCGACTACAGCAAGTAGCACCACTTTGAATGCTGCAGCTGCTACGACTGCCTCTAGCGCTGCTACGATTGTCACTAGCACAGTTAACATTACCATTTCTTCTCCCACTGCCAACACTACTTCAGCCGCTGCAGGTGAGCTGCCATACACACTGTCATGTCCACAATAATACATTTTCATTTAAAAATCTACATTTTTCTTTTCTGTTTTGGCCTTCCGACCACACTGAGGCAAAGAAAATGTATGTTTTACTTCAAATTAATTCTGTTTTTGCATCGCAGTAATACTTTGATACGTATCTATACTGAAATGTAAAATGATACTATCTCATTTAACATTCTGCGCATAATGGAGAAGTCTACATTAAAAATTGTAAACTTCTAATTTTGTGAAAAATAAAATTCCTTGCGATATCAAAAACGGTATCGATTATCGATATTTTTCATGGTATCGTATCAAAGTTAGAGATTCCAGTATCATGACAACAACACTCTAGTGTAGACTGTAAAAATGGAGGGTTTCGGAAATTAGCATAAACATATTTTTCAGTTATGTGAGCACTTGAGCTAAAATGGTGGACGACATTGTATAGCAGTTGTCTTGGATGCTCTCGATTTGGCCAGCATTGTTTTTACATCGCAGTGTAGATTGCTGTCGTCAAAGATATTGATTCTTTTGATACATATCGATAGTGAAATATTTCAAATGATACAGTCTTATTTAACATTCTGTACATAATGAAAAAGAGCTTCGAATTACCAAGAGGCGACACTCAATCGAACATTCCATTGCAACAGCAGCGCCCAGCAACAGCCCCGCGATTCCACCATTTTGGAGTGAAAGCGTTCAGCCGTCCATTGGATCTTACTGCTGTCGCAATGGCAAGCAGCTTCTTTGTTTTTTATTTATTTATTCATTTAAAAAGTGCATTAAAGTTGAGATACAACCTGAAAGACGACAATACAACACTTACTATCACAATCATCAGCACTTTTAATAGTTTATTTTACAGACTTAATGTTTATATTTGAACTATACTGATTTTCTTGGAACTGTCACTTTCAGGTGAAATTATTTGAAATTAATTTAATAGTTTATACACTGGCATAATATAAATTAATACTGACATGTTAAGTTAAATTAACATGATTTTTAAAATAGGATGTTGATATTATATGTTAATAGTATATAGTATTTTTTCCAGTGTTGTCTGATAAAAAAAATATTTTATGTAAAAAGCCACTTTGTCCAAAATGACTCTATGTTAATATATTATATTATTATAAATACGTCTCCTGATCTGATTTCAATTGAACACATATGAGGAATTCTTAAGATACATTAAGTTGAGTATCTTTTGAGCAACTCGAAAAGAGAGGTTATTTTTGAAGAATGGAAACGATAGATGTTGCAAAATAAAGCCAACTTGTTCATTCCATGCCTAGAAGTCTTGGTGCTGTCATTAAAAATCATGGAGGCCATACAAACTATATAAAGTAGCTTTTGATGTGGGGTATACTCATTTTTCCATCACCCTAATTTAAGTAAAACTAAAAAAATTAGTAATTGAAGTTATTTTATTAATCTTATTTTCATGTCATAAGATAAACAGATATTATATTAAACTTAGTCTTGTCAACGTTTTGGAAATTGTTTTCTTTTCATTGAGATATTATTTAAAATGTTGCTTTTTAAGGGGGGTGTATGACTCATATTTGACTCAGTATTTTAATTCATTCTGTCTAGTGTTAGTTATCAGTGCTGCTGTTTCATTGGAATTTTCATTCCAAAATGGCGACCACGTGACACTAGCGGCATCTAGTGGCTGTTTCCCAAATAGCAACAGAGTGTTGCCTCTTGCTAATTCTATGCTCTTTGATATTGAAGAAGTGTACATTAGAAAACTTCCTCTGTGGTTACCTTGTCAATACTGCATTTATTGCAACAGCTTTTATTCTCATATTCTAGATTTGTTTTACTTATATATCAAATGTAAATTTGTAAACTACTAATTTTGTGAAAGAAAACAATTTCTTGCGATATTAAAAAACTATATCGAATATTGATATTTTTCAAGGTATCGTATCAAAGTTAGAAATTCCAGTATCGTGACAACAACAGTCTAGTGTAGTCTGTAAAAATGGAGGCTTTCGGAAATCATTTTTAGTCATGTGATCAGTTCAGCTAAATTGGTGGACGACATTGTACTGCAGTTGTTTTGGACACTGTCAGTTTGGGCAGCATGTTTAAAAATGTATGTTTTTTTAATGAATGCTGTTTTTACATCGCAGTGTAGATGACTGTTGTCAAAAATATTGATACTTCGATACGTATCGGGACTGAAATATTTAAAATGATACAATCCTTTTTCATATTCTATTCATAATTAAGTAAAAATAAAAACAGCATTAAAAAACTTCCTCTGTGGTTACTTTGTCAATACTTCGTTTATCACGACAGCCTTAACGTAGACTATGTTCCGTACACTTTTGCTATTCAGCGCACTCAAAGGACCACTCCTCCGTCATTGAAAGCCAGATAAGCATGTTTGTGTGATCATTCTCTGGGTGAATACGTATTGCACAATCCAAATTTTGATTGATGTCTTTTGGACCAGAATTTTTTGAAAAAAGAGGGGAAAAGTAGCGCCTACGCATGTGTACGGAAGATGATAAGTATTAAAGATGTTCGGTACATGATTAAAATAGTGTTCCGTACAGGGCGCATAATTTAAATTCACAGACAAAAATGGACATTGTTTTGAGTCTTATTAAAAAAACAATGTCAGAATATACTATTATTGTGTTTAACTTGAAGTTATTGTTATATTTAATAGGTTTTTATGAAAGTTTGAAATAAAATAACTTTACAATCATTTATTTTTATATCAATTTTATTTTATTACAGCATGACATTTTAAATATTAACACATTAAATTCATGCAAATTAACGCTAACTTAACTGACCTTTTATGAATATAAACATCATCACTGTACAAAGATTATCTAAACAGCGTTTGCTGCCTGACTCTCAGGCTCGCTCTCTCCCCAAGAGTTGCTCCATGGAGTCATCATCACCCACAACTGACATTTAAATATCCCCATTTCAAAGCATTTAACAATTTGTGATAACTTAAAATTCATTTCATAAAGACTGTAATACTGTGTGATGCATAAATTAAATGCAAATGCATATTGTCGTTGCTCTAAATGTTTTCCCTCCCAAGCGACACTCGCCCCTAGCTAGCTAGCCCACTGTCTATTTTCAAGCGCATTAGGTGGACATAGCAAACTTACTGAATTTTCTTGAAAACATGTAGTAGGAGGGTCTTTGTTGTGCTAGGAGGTAAAAGAGTGACAAATAAAGATTACACAGATATATAGCTTGTCTGCAACCCGTAATAATTTATTCAGAGATTGGCGTTAAAAGGTAATCTGTACAAAACATCGTTGTGTACGGAACATGGTTAGTCTACGTTAGTTCTCATTATCTAGTTTTGTTCATCTTATATTACAAATGAAAAATTGTATATCGAAAATGGTATCAAATATCAATGTTTTTAAAGGTCTTAAATTAGAGTGTTGTCATCATGATACTGGAATCTTTAGTGTTTAAACTGTGAACATTTTCAGAATGACGCCATTTTTTTGTCATGTGAGCAATTCAGCTAAAATGGTGGAAGACATGGCACAGCATTTGTTTTGGATGCTCTTCGTTTGGACAGCATTGTTGAAGATTAATGTCTGTTTGACCATGCTCCAGATTGCATTTCTTCAAATGACAGAACGTTTACTCAGAGCTGTTGTTTTTGGCGCATTTTTTATACACAGGAGTAGTTTCACTGTCTGTCCATTCATTCATTCATTTTCTTTTCGGCTTAGTTCCTTTATTAATCCAGGGTCGCCACAGCAGAATGAACCGCCAACTTATCCAACACATGTTTTACACAGCGGATGCCCTTCCAGCCGCAACCCATCCCTGGGAAACATCCATACACACTCATTCACACACATACACTATGAACAATTTAGCTTATACCCAATTCACCTGTACCGCATGTCTTTGGACTGTGGGGGAAACCGGAGCACCCGGAGGAAACCCACGCAAATGCAGGGAGAACATGCAAACTCCACACAGAAAGCCAACCCAGCCGAGGCTCGAACCAGCGACCTTCTTGCTGTGAGGGGACAGCACTACCTACTGCGCCACTGCGTCACCCCACTGTCTGTCCATTTAAACAAAAAAAAAAAAACACAGTAGTTCTTGACGTATTGCCATGATTTTTTTTGTATGCGCAGTACAGGTACAAAAGCATTTTCTGTCATTGAGATGTGGATGATCAACTTTTGGGAAATGATTGAAAACAATAGTGTGGACGCTGTAGGTAGTCCCAATCGCACAAATGTTCAAGCTGTTTGTTTATCATTTAGTTAGTTAAAATAGGACGTGGCGTTATTAATGTGTGCTTGTGATTGGTTCTGTGGGAGTTTGGGTGAGTTTTTTAAGCCGCGCCCCCCAGAGCTCAAAGGATTAAAACATGCCTTTTTTTGGAGTGTTAAACAATGCGGCAAACATTAGTAATCTGCTTACTGCATAGCTTAGTCACATTATGTGATTTAGTGAAATATTTTCTTCCCATATTAAAAACTCTTTCAAATGCAGTGTTATATCAGTGTGATAAGAGGTGTCTAAAATTACATGAACTATATTTAGGAACTGTTTTAGCTCATCTCCTCTAATTCATTCATGTGCACATGGTTTATGAGCTGTGCTGCATTACTTTTTTTGTGAGGTTCACAGAGTGTATTAATAACTAAGCCAAAAAAGTTTTTCATTCATCACTGTCATTTGTTATTTTTCTCCTCTTGTCTTTGATAAATCATAATGGTAATGTTTGCACTGTTTTAAGCTGTTAGTTAATTTGACGTCTATAGTTTTAAAAAAACATAACATCAATTAAAAATCATGACTGAACTCTTTATCAGTTTTTTTTTCTTCTTCCTTTAGGAGTTGGATACAGCATGCCATTCAGCATATTTGTACTCATTTTTACCATCATCAAAGTGGAGATCGTTTAGCAGCACTGACCTCAAATCAGTGATTAAACCAAGATGATTCATCTGGATCTCTCCAATTGAAGATGATATATATATATATATATGGAGCAACATTATTAACCCTCCCTGTGCAATATTTATTCTTTTTTCAAATATTTCTCAAGTGACATTTTTTACAGTATTTCCTATAATATTTTTTCTTCAGGAGAAAGTCTGATTTGTTTTATTTCGGCTGGATTTAAAACCCCCTTTTTTTCTACAGAAGAAACCACTGTTATACAATAACTTACCTAATTAACCTAGTTAAGCCTTTAAATGTCACTTTAAGCTGTATAGAAGTGTCTTGTCATCATAGCAAAGATAAAATAAATCAGTTATTAGACATTAGTCATTAATGCTATAATATTTAGTAATGTTGAAAAAATCAGAAATTGGGGAACAATATAAAAGAATTAAAATGTAACAGGAAGGCTAAAATATCTGACTTCAGCTGTATATGGTTATAATCACATTTATTTTACATCTGTCTTATTGAATGAAGTGATTTTTAAAGTGTATTAACATCATTCCTATATGGCATTATAATTGAGGTATATAAGCAGAAGTGTTGCACTAATGTCCAAAGCAAAGGAAACTGTATTTAGCATCTAGATTGAAATCTTTATTCAATCCCCTGCATCTAAAGCTTCTATATTTAAGTGTTTCTAGCATTGAGAATAGTTATACATGCTATTGCTTTTGCTTTATTTTAAAATATGACACGATGGGAAGTTGTTCTATGACTTGTGCCTGTTTTGTGATCAAAAAACAATGTCATGTAAACATAAAGAAATGAATAAAAGGTACACTGATGAACAAATTAATTGCTGTGTGTTTCCCAAGTCTTAACAGAAGATTCTAAATGCAGAACAAACTTCATTATAACTTTATTATTTCCATTTATAAATGTTATAGTTTGGTGTAATATTTGTGTACAGTAGATGTATGTAAAGTAAGTAATGTGTATTTATATAGTGCATTTATTGTGTATGGTCATACACCCAAATCTCTTCACACCACCACCAGTGCGCAGCATCCACTTGGATAATGCGATGGCAGCCAGATGACAACGGCACCATTACGCTCACCACACACCAGCTATATGTAGAGGTAGGAGACTGTAATAGAGCTGATTCAGTGGATGGAGATGATTGGGAAACCCTGATCAATAAGGGCAATGGAGGGAATTTGGCCAAGACATCGGGGTTACACCCCTAGAAGTGCCATGGGATTTTTAATGACCACAGAGAGTCAGGACCTCAGTTTAACGTCTCATCCGAAAGACAGTGTCCCCTTCACTATACTGGGGCATTAGGACTCACACAGACCGCAGATTGAGTGCCCCCTTCTGGCCTCATTATCACCAGTAGATGGCATAGTATGTATATATGAAATCATTTTAAGAGTATTGAGATTTTATATTTTAAGATTATAATTTTTATTGTCTATTTTGATTTTAGGTCATTTAAATTATTCATTCATTATTTTTAATAATTTCAATAAAGTTTTCCTCTTTTATTATCATTTCAGTAATAGTTTATTTCAGTAAAAAATAGTTTAGTTCTACATATACACATCATAAAGCTGTGCTTTTCAGTCTTCCAGATGCACAAGACTCCCCAATATCATCTTTGTTGTATGGTTGTCTATGGGCACCCCACATGTCTATGGTTGAAGGGAGACCCATCCTAAAATATGAAAGCCATCTATATAGTTTTTTTTTTAATGAACCTATTTATACTGATTACATTATTAGTACACTCTCTCTAAAACATTATTAATTAGGTAATCTTTATTTATTTACTTATTTTAATGACATATTATTCGTTCATTTTCTTTTCGGCTTAGTCCCTTTATTAATCCGGGGTTGCCACAGCGGAATCAACCGCCAACTTATCCAGCCTATGTTTTACGCAGAGGATGCTCTTCCAGCTGCAACCCATCTCTGGGAAAATGACATATTATAATTGTGTAATTGTATTTATAGTTCATTTCTGTATCTTAAACGATTGTTTGATTAATTTTACTAATTAAATTATTTACATATACATTATTATTAATATAAATGAATAAATTACTTTTTATTTAATTGTACACTTTTTCTGCTTTTATTTTGACACATTTTTCTGTCTCCTTAGCACTTTGAAAATATCAATACATATTGCTTTTTAAATATATTTTGAGGAAAAAGAAACAGAAAATATATAAATTTATAATTTAATATATAAATTAAAATTATATATCAAATTTAATATAAAGGTTTTTTTAAGAGCATGCCTAATTATATTATTTAAATGAATACTTTATAACTTATTTTATTCTTTTTTTTTAAACGATTTTGGCGGTTCATTCCACTGTGGTTACCGCTGATAAATCAGGGAAGGAAAAATCAAGGAATTAATGTACAGTTTTTCTGTTTTTGTTTTTTGCTCTGAACATTTTCAATGTCAATATAATAAAAAAAAAAAGTATTATCCTTGCTAATTCTAATAGTCAAATCATATTAGCAGTTAGTACCACATCATATTAGTGCTAATGTTGTTTTAAAGTCACTGAACGAATGTTCGACTATAAACCATCTTTACCTCAATTTCATTGCCCCGCTATCACCACCTTGGGGTCCAATCGCGTTACAAGCTCGAGCTCTTATTTTAAAAGAAGTCGTCACGTCCTGTTTACTTTTTTCTTCTCGTCTAAAAAAACTGCGCGGTATTTTTTTCACCCGCGGTTGGCGGTTCAGAAGATGATGGGAGTGAGTTTTCTAAGCGCAGACCGGGCTCGCAGTCCGCCGGTGAAGGTGTTGTCCAGTCAGCTGCGGGAAGCTTCGGAGAGCCAGAGTTCCGGTGGAAAAGCGGAGGTTGTGATCCGGCGTCTGGGAGCCGCTGTCCGTCACTCGCTGCAGGTTTCAGTGGTGTGGATGCAGGGCACTGTGCTGGAGCTCCAGGCTGACAACAACACCCTCCTTATGCTAGATGAGACCGGAAACTTTACCGTTAACGGCATCAACAGCGTGCCGAAAGGAAAACCCTGCCTAAGTCCCGGTTAGTACATTGTTTAGTGAAATCTTGTGACATGCTCCCTCTATTGTTTATAATGGTAACGTTACTTTGAAGATTGAGTCTAAAGTCACATATGTAAAATTTATTTAAATTACAAGAATTTTAAAAACTAAGTCTAACTACAAATATAT
>CAIGQZ010032903.1:9800692-9818348 GCA_903798205.1 Danio tinwini | reverse complement strand
CTACTAAATGATGGTTCAAATACATATCTACATCCGGGGTATGGAACATATTCTGCTATTGATTTAACTATGTGTGAACCACAAATAATAATTGACTTTTCATGGCAAGTTTGGAAAGATCTTTGTGGAAGTGATCATTTTCCATTGATTATAACATATATTGAAGAAGATATCCAACAAGACACATCAAGATGGCAAATAAAAAAAGCTAACTGGTATACTTTCCAAACACTATGTCATGAGAAATTCAACATAAACTGGCAAGAACTTCAAGATCCATTGAAGAAATTTACAGATATACTTATTGAAATAGCAGAAAAATCTGTTCCAAAAACATCAATAAAACCACATCACAGAAAAAAACCCTGGTTTAATGAAGACTGTAAAAAGGCTATTGCTGATCGAAAGAAGACGGAAAGGATTTTTAATAAACATCCAACAAAAGAAAATCTCATCAGACTGAAAATAGCAAGAGCATATGCACGACGAATCATTAACGAAACAAAGAGGCAGAGTTGGAAAAACTATGCATCAAGTTTAACATCGCAGACTCCAACAAAGAAAATATGGGATATGATACGGAAGATGAAAAACAAAGGAGGAGGATTACAATTACAACATTTGAAACTTCCAAATGAAGTATTAACAATGAAGAAGTATATTGCCAACAATTTGGCTAGGACATTTGAAAGAAATTCATCTTTAGAAAACTGTTTGCCTGAATTTAAAACGATACAAAGAAAACAAGAACAAAGAAAAATAAATTTTTCCTCGGAAAACACTGAATTATATAACCAACCTTTTAATATGGAAGAACGTTTTAAAAGCTATTAAAAATGCCAAAGATACTGCAGTTGGACCTGATAAAATTCATTATCAGTTTTTAAAACATTTACCTCAAAATGTACTACATATTCTACTGAATATGTTTAACAACATCTGGAAATAAGGAGAAATACCAGCCTTTTGGAAAGAAGCTATAATTATACCAATACCTAAACCAGGAAAAGATCATTCTGATCCAAATAATTATCGTCCAATAGCACTTACCAGTTGCCTTTGCAAAACAATGGAACGAATGATTAATGATCGATTGGTGTGGATTTTAGAAAAAGAACAGAAGATCAATAAATATCAGTGTGGGTTTAGAAGAGGGAAAAGTACTCTTGACCATCTTATACGATTAGAATCTTTTGTTCGAGATGGTTTTATTAAAAAAGAACACATAGTAGCAGTTTTTTTTATCTGGAAAAGGCATATGATACTACCTGGAGGTATGGTATTTTAAAAGATTTACACGAGATGGGTTTTAGAGGAAATTTGCCAAATTTTATTGCAAATTTTTTATCTAATAGAGTTTTTCGTGTACGTATTAAAAATATATTATCTGAATTGCATATACAAGAATCAGGAGTGCCCCAAGGAAGTATACTATCAGTAACACTATTTAGCATTAAAATTAATAATATTGTAAATGTTATTGGGAATAATATATTTCGTAGTTTATATGTAAATGATATATGTATTTGTTATAAAGGGAAAAATATGAATACAATAGAGAGACAAATTCAAATATGTATAAATAAAATGTATGACTGGTCAGTTTTAAATGGTTTAAAATTTTCTAAATCAAAAACCGTATGCATGCATTTTTGTCTTTTAAGATCTATGCATTTAGATCCAGAGCTTTTTTTAGATAGAGAACCTATACAAGTTGTGTAATAGGTAAAGTTCCTAGGAATGAATTTTGACAATAAATAGTCTTTTATTCTTCATATTAAAGTATTACGAAATAGATGTTTTAAAGCAATGGATGTTATAAAAGTTTAAGCAAAGATCAAATGGGGTGCAGATTGGATGATACTCTTAAGACTTTACAGGACACTTATTAGATCAAAAATGGACTATGGGAGCATAGTTTACGGATCTGCAAGGATATCATACATAAAGATGCTTGATACAGTACATCATACAGGGCCGAGACTTGCTCTTGGAGCATACAGGACTTCTCCAATTCAAAGTTTATATACAGCAGCAGGAGAAATGTCACTTTATAACAGAAGATTGAAACTGGCTCTCAACTATGCAGTCAAGCTGAATGCTAATAAAGACAACCCAGCATTTTCTACAGTTTTCCACCCTCAGTATCAGCACCTATATGAAGACAGACCCAGATACATCAGACCTTTCAGAATTCGAATGAAAACTCACTTGGAGAAGTTGGATATCAATCTGGATATAATAACAACGATGCATGTATGCCCTATACCACCTTGGTATATTAAAAAGCCATCTATTATAATGCACGTGTCTCAGTTTAAAAAAATGGAAATCCACCCAAATGTTTACCAGGTAGAATTTATGAATATCCGATGCAATCTACCAACTTATGTACCAGTGTATACAGATGGTTCAAAATCAGATGGACGAGTATCTGCTGCAGCAGTGATTGGTTCAGAGTGTTTTAGAAAAAGTATTCCTGGACAAAGCTCGATATTCACAGCTGAAGCTTGTGCACTGCTTTTAGCTCTGGAGCAAATAGAAAAAGAACAGCAACGCCAGTTTTTAATTTGCACAGATTCGATGTCCTGCTTACAAGCACTTAAATCTCTGAAAACTGATCATCCGATGATTTTTAGTATAATAGAAAAAGTGGACCTTTTAAAGACTAAAGACTTTTATATCATTTTCTGCTGGATACCTGGTCATATGGGATTCCTTGGAAACGAACGTGCAGATAAAGCAGCTAAGGAAGCCTTACAGTTAGAAATAACAGACTGTGAAATCCCTGTGTCTGATGTGAAACCTCTTTTAAATCGGTATATTAATGAGAAATGGCAAATGGAATGGGACGAATGTAGGGATAACAAATTGTATGAAGTGAATCCATTTGTAAATGAAAGAAAAAATTACCATTTTGAAAGTAGACATGACCAGGTTGTACATACAAGATGCAGAATTGGACACTCAAGACTTACACATGCATATTTATTGAAAGGGGAAGAAAAGCCTGTTTGTGACTTGTGTAAGAATATTTTGACGGTAAAGCATATTTTAATAGAATGTGTATTTTTAAATGATATTAGAGAACATTTTTATTCTGGAAATATTTTAAGTGAAATGTTTGAAAAGGTGCCTTCTGGAACACTTTTAGAATATTTTTCTTTAATCAGACTAAAAGATTGTATATGACTCTTTCAGTACTGTTGCTACTTGTATACTTTTTGTTGTTGTTTTTTACAATGTTTGATTGTTAAGAAACTGATGTTATTGTATTTATTGTATACTTCTACATTGTATATTTATTAGTATATGTTTTTGCCATGAATATAGCCAATGCTGCTGATATGGCATTAAAACCTAAATAAATAAATAAATAAATAAATAAGAATAAAAGTTTGTTTTTTTAAATCCATTTTTAAAATTATAAGCTCCTTTAAGCTATATATTTTTTCCACTGTCTACAGAACAAACCATCGTTATACAATAACTTGCCTAATTAACCTAACCTAATTAACCTAGTTAAGCCTTTAAATATCACTTTAAGCTGTATGAAGTGTCTTGAAAAATATCTAGTAAAATATTATTTACTGTCATCATGTCAAAGATAAAATAAATCAGTTATTAGAGATGAGTTATTAAAATGTATTATGTTTACAAATGTGTTGAAGTACTACAAATGTGTTGAACTAGACTTTCACCTCCTTAAAATTATTGTTAAAGCTGTTTTATTATTATTATTATTATTATTATACTATTATTAATTCATCAAATTGTTAGTTAAATTCTTCTTTTTAATATTATTCTTTACTTTTAGTTTTTATTATTTGTATATTATCATTACTATAGTAACGTTTTTTTTATTATTATTCTCATTGTTTTGTTTGCAGCGCTTTATTATTCTACTTTTTTTCCCATTCTTCCCCTTCCTTTTCAGTTTTTTTTTCCTTTTTCTTCTTCTATTTCCTTTCTTCTACTTACTATTATTATTATTACTATTATTATTCATTGTTATCATTTTTGGTCCTCTTCCTGATTTCCCAACCTCCCCTCACCTCCTCACTATTATCATTAATAGTATGACTTTTGCTCTTGTTGCCATTGTTGTCGTTGCTATTCTGACTTGTCCTCCCGTTGTCTCCTCATTGTTATTATTACAAGTATTTCTACTATTGTCATTATTCAGGATGCTGTAGTAGTAGTGGTAGTAGTAGTAGATGTAGTAGTAGTAGTCATTGTAGTAGTAACGATTGTATTTGTAGTTGGGATTGTTGAAGTAGTAGTTTCTGTAGTAGTAGATGTCGTTGGTGTAGTGGTACCAGAAGTAGTAAAGGTGTTGGTGTAGTAGTAGTAGTAGTAGTAGTATCAGAGGTAGTAGATGTTGTTGATGTAGATGTTGTAGTACTAGTGATTACTGTAGTAGTAGTAGTAGTAGTAGTAGTAGTAGTAGTAGTAGGAGACGTTGTTGTAGTAGTATCAGTTGTAGTAGATGTTGTAGTAGTATCAGTAGTAGTAGTAGTAGTAGTAGTTGTGGCTGTAGTAGCAGCTGCAATAGTAGTTGTAATATTAATAACTTTTTGTAGTAGCAGTTGGTGTAGAACTTGTGATTTATTGTTATTGTCAGTTATTACTGTTGTCCTTTCTCTTTACTGTCATCATTACTATCATACATCACTAGCGTTGTTGTCACTCTTTACCACTGACTGGTTTCTTTCTATTTGTTTATTTATATCTATGACACTTGCTTCATTTATTGACTGTTATTGACCCTTATGTATGTACTCTGACCTGTCCACCATGTTACCTTTACATGCGCACGCACGCACGCACCTGCCAGTACCGGACTGTATTGTTTTTGTTTTTCGTTGTTGTTTTTTATGTTTTATTTTCTTTGTATGATCCCAATTTGTGTACCTTTTTGCATATTCTAAAAAAAAAAAAAAATGTGTTGAAGAAATCTTCTCTCCGTTAAACAGAAATTGTGGAAAAAAATAAAAAACGAGGACTAATAGTTCAAGGGGTTTTATAAATCTGACTTCAACTGTACATTTGTTGGTAGCCATGTCGAGTGGTATGCGACCACGCAAAAACTGTGTCGGACCATACTAGAGACCTCGATACCAAAGTGACTCGATGCAGAAGTATAAACAGAGTGGGGTCATGTGACTCAACACATGGTAGGGAAAGTAATTAAAAAAACTGACCTGGAAAATTTTGATCGATTATAGGTTCTGAAAGTGGATTTCGATTAATCGCCCAACCCTAAATCCAGATTACTTATAAATAGGCATGGGGCGATAAACATTTTCAGGGTATACTGCGGTTTTGAAGTTAAGGTTTTAAAACCGTCAAAATTTTTTAAGGTGTGTATAAGATTTTTATTATCATTATTTTTTTTAATGTTTGTTTTTTAGTATCTCCAGCAGAAAAAATGTAAACTTTTTTAAATAGTAAAGAAATCTGTGAGTTTGAAACTAATGAAGACAGCAGAAGTCAATGATTCATTTGAATTATTTAGCCTGACATGTCTACTGCTCCAAAATATTTTTATTGTTTCTCAAAAAAAAAAATTATATATATATATATTTCTCCTTAAGTTGCGGTACTTGCTGCACTTCAAATTAAGTGTTAAAAAGCAATTACAAATATTTCACAAAATACATCTGCATCTGTGTACCAGTAAAAAGTACAACACTTTACATAAATGATAAGTTATGTCTAGGGCCAGACGGAATCTGCAGACATTTTTTGCAATTTCTGCAGAGAATTTTGGTAAAAATCTGCGGATTTCTGCAGAATTATTTTGGGAGTCTCAAAACTAAAACCTTAATATGTGAAATATGTGTAATTTAAAAACTGAATAAATTCAGATTTACACATATTTACTCAAGTAAATAAACAGAATTTATGATGGGCTAAAAATCTGCGGAATTCTGCGCGCGCAGATTCCGTGTGGGCCTAGTTATGTCTACTTAAATTGTCACAATTTTAAGTTTTCATCTACGTTGCTTCATTTTGGGGTAGGGAGGTTCCTGAACATGATGAATGATGGGATATCCTTAGCCTAAAATACCGCTCTGAAGCAATTTTAGAAAGTGTGCATTTAGTGTGTGTTAAAGAGATTCATCACAGTGTTTCTTGTGTCATTAACCATTGACTTGTCTTTTATAAATCATCAAGATCCATAATGAGAGCTAAAAATCTGACTGGAAGGCGGGATGTTGTTCACTGTGGTGGCTGTGTTGCAATTTACCCCACTCATACTAATGTGAGTGAACCATCTTTGCATCTCCTAAAGTCCCCTACATCTTGGGTTGGCCTGATAGTATGAACAGCACTTTGAAATGAACCGTCTCTTTGACAGCACAGACAGTTTTACCCCTTTAAGAGTCTAGTTGCACACTCACTTTTGTGTACGTGGCCAAAACGGGAAGTGTGTGAATTGGAACAGGCCCTTTATTGCACGTAATGTTATGCAAGCACGACACTCCATGCAGTGTGTTTTATGTTCACAGCTTAATGTCCTTTGTCCACAGGTAAATACGTCATGGTTATGGGTGTCATCCAGTCTCACAGTCCAGAACCAGTCCTGCGAGCTGTGAAAATGGCAGACCTTTCTGAAAACGCAGCCATTCACAGGAGAAACTGGATCTATGAAGTGGAAGATCTCCAGCGGGTTTTGCCCTAATAGTGTTTTTTACTCATTGTTATGATTTTGCAGTGTTGCATTTATTAGTTTTGGTTCAACATAAAATTTCTCTGACTATATTTGCAAATGACATCTCCTGATGGACACACAACAGACAGTTAAGTGAGATGTACATTTTATTTCTAGAATAATTTTCTATGAAACTTTAAGTGGAATTACACTGTAATTAAGCTTTAATCACAAACAAAGAGATTTGCTGACAGTTCTGCTATTAAATTATACAATAAAAAAGATTACATTTAATTGTCAGTGAAAATCACAGTTTACAGAGATAAGATATTTATGTTTAGTTATATAAATACAGCTATGAAAAAAAAATTATGAGACTACTTGAAATTTCTCTAGATTTATGATATTACAAATTTTAAGATTTGTTTTATTCTATTAAGGTCTGATAATGACAGGAAATGGGTCACAGAATAACAAATGTTTTCATATGTTTTAATTGAAAAATCAAGGTAACCTACTGTAAATATCACTTTCTTTATTCTTGAAACTTAAATCTGAGATTGAACTCGTGTTGTCTAAAATTGAAGACTTAAGCCTAAAAATTTGTGTTCATTTCATCAACAAAAATGGTTTGATAGGAAAAAAGGGACTCGACAAGTCTGCTGTGCCAGTAACTAAATGTGCACACTCCGATCTGCTTATCGAATGATTGTAGCAAACAATTATGTTGTTACTTTAGATCAGGGGTGCCCAAACTTGGTCCTGGAGGGCCTGTGAAAATATGAGTTCTAACGCCAATTAGACACACCTAAACTAGCTAATCAAGCTCTTTCTAGGTATACTAGAAACTTCTGAGCAGGTATGTTAAAGGAAGTTAGAGATAAACTATGCAGGACACCGGCCCTCCAGGACGAGGTTTGGGCGCACCCATGCTTTAGATCAGGGGTGTCCAAACTTGGTCCTGGAGGGCTGGTGTCCTAGAGAGTTTAGCTCCAACCCTAATCAGACACACCTGAAGCAGCTAATCAAGCTCTTACTACATATACTAGAAACTTCCTGGCAGGTGTGTTGAAGCAAGTTGGAGCTAAACTCAGCAGGACACCGGCCCGCCAGGACTGAGTTTGGAGTGGACACCCCTGCTTTAGATCTTTTTGACTACTTTTTAGTTTCGGCTTTTTTCGCAATGATTGTGTGCTGTTTATTAATAATTTTTTGTCATGCTACTGCCGCAACAAACTGTGAAGTTTTACTTTTTTTGTGTTGACAAAATGAACACTGCTGAAAACGAAACATGAAAACGAAACTTTTTCGTTTTTTTGACCAATTGTCAATTTATGCAATTATGGTTGCTTGCTGAAGAGTCACTTGGGTGGAGCTTCCTCCTGTTTTAATGCGTACAGCTACCCTGCCCATTGACATCACTTGTAGAAGAAGTGCTGCAAGGAAGAGCTGGAGCTCAAGCTCCCCCTTGCTGGAGCTCAGCACTGTCCATGTGGCTCTGCAGTGAGTACCACTGAGTAAATTGTGTTTTTTTTTCCTCTCTTCTTAAATAATGTTCAAACATCATCTGTTTTCAGGCCAAAACAAAAATCTTGTGTCTAAAAATAAGTGATAATTTTGTCAACGAGGGTGGACTGAAACAAACCAAAACTCAAGTCTGCTGTGCTAGTAACTGAATGTGCACTCTCTGATTTGCTCATTGAATTAATGAATGAGCAAATGATTATAATTAAAAATGATGTTAATTTTGATCTTTTTGACAATATTTTAGTTGTTTTTTCGTCAATGATTTTGCGCTGCTCATTCAAACTTCTCAGTGATGTCATTGCTGCGTAGATCTGTGAAGTTTCTGTTTGTTTAGGCGAGAAACATTTTTCACCCTTATTTTTGTTGCCAAAATGAACACAGCTGAAAACTTTGACCAACTGTCCATTTATGCTATAAATTGCGCTTTTTTTCTTAAATAATGTACAAATGTCATCAGTTTTTAGGCCAAAACTAAAATCTTGTTTTACTGAAACATCTTTTTTTCAACTTTGTAAATACTAGAAACTGATCATTTCCAAGTGCTCTTATTTATTCATTTATTTTTCCCCCATAGCTGTAAATGTGTGTATGATTACATGTCAGTTTGCAAGTGGCACAGATTGGTGAATCGACTCTTACTTAAAGAATGAATTCGCTGTAACTTCCCTCCTTCATAAATACACAGTAGGTGCGTTTCACAGCTCTGGAGGGACTTCAGAATCTCTTGTGCACCCCTAAAACGCTGCTGCAGTTTGGACAGTGGTGCGTGACGTCCTTCAGGTCCTCTATGCAGAAGGGAATCAGGCAGCAGCCGTAGATGCAGCTGGAACAGCAGAAAGAGAAGCAGGACCATCAGTGAGAGTCTTTCTGCAATATTGAGATAGCAAGTCATGTTTTATCTTACCCAAAAACAGCCAGTCCTGCACAGGAGAGCCAGACTAGGGGTCCTGAGGAGTACTCCAGACGAGTGATGACGGATTGTGAACACACTGGGCAGTGAGCCTGAACCGGGACGTTACCAAACACCAGACCAGGCTGAACATACACTGTCTGGACGGCTACTGAAGAGCAGACAAGAAATGTGCTCGTTATTAAAAGGTTTCTTAACTTTAAATGTTAGAGGCTTAATGGAAAAGGATGCAGGTTGTTTTATGATGACTAAGTTTTTATCCCCAACAAAAATGTTACATTTATAAAACATTTATATTATTGATAACTGTAGAACAGGGGTGCACAAACTCAGTCCTGAAGGGCCAATATCCTGCATATTTTAGTTCCAACCCCAATTAAACACCCCTGAAGAAGCTAATCAAACTCTTTCTAGGTATACTAGATACTTCCAGGCAAGTCTGTTGAAGGAAGTTGAGCTAAACTATGCAGGACACTGGTCCTTTAGGACAGAGTTTGGGCACCCCCTGCTGTAGAGCATAGGTGTCTTTGACTTTTTTTAATTAGAAATCTCTTCCTAGAGTACCGCAGCTCTGCAGTTTTGCTCAAACCCAAGTGTGCCACACGCCTTGTTTAAAGGTCTTGGCTGTTAGATCGCCCCCTGGGGGCTGGCTGCAGTACAAGTCATAAAGCCCGCCTCCTCCGTGTTAACAAGACTTGAGCCCAGATAAAAAAAAATGAATTACACTTGCAATAAAATGTCCCGAAAGATGGTTTTGGTCAATTAAGGCACTGTTTATCATGCTGATATAGGTGCAGATCGACAGTTCTAGATCGACTATATGATTGACAGTTTCTCAGAACGTCTGAGCTTCGGGAGGAGATTGAAGTGTTATTATTCAATTTCTGTGTTATTTTACCATGATAAAATGAGTTCAGCAGTAAACTATACTTTCTGACACATGATCTAGTGGAACACTGTTTATTCGGCAAGGTCAGGGCTTTATTAGTTTACTGATACACGCCTAACCTAGCCATGACGGGGAAAATACAGGTGATCGCTATCTAGCAGTAATTCCCTTTTATGTGTCTGAAATAATAATTAGGAAGACAAAACTAATGTTAGCCTATCTCCACATTGATCTCCTGTAACGTTATTTGAACTTGGACATCTCTGACATTTTGAGTTTTAGCATGTTATTGAGTTAATCTACTGAATTTGCAGTTATAAAATATTAATGTTCTAGAAACTGAATCTTATAGAACAAATAGAGCTGTAAATGTTATATATTCTTTATACAAATCATTTATCATTGACTTTTTTAATTGAAAACTCATAATAAACATTACAATTTATGTAAATTCCTCTTTGCCAGATATTAAGGCATGGAATAATCCAAATAAAAATGGAGGCAAAAAAATGCTAAACAATATACAAGCGATGTTGCAGCAGCTGATAAGCCTATATCATTTAGACATCAGTTAATGTATTAATACTGCTAAGTTTATTGTACAAATTGACGAAGATTATTTTATATTGTGCAGGGATGGGATGTATAAATATCCTGTTGATATTCAGAAATCTTGCTGTATTTATCTTTTAAATGCACAATTTTTCCAGCATGGTAAATCGTTATCTATGGTGTGTATATTTTGGGTCCTGTTGATTGCTAATAAAATATACATCTTTCTAAAATGTATTTGTTGTTTATGTTATTTTATTTATATTTTACAAGTGATATTTCTACCCCTGTTAAGATAATAAATACCAACAACCGATTAAAAGAAATATTTTTTTTGTGCTCATAGCTTAGTCTAACTTAGGCTAGAGTGTATTCAAGATTGTGTTGCAGTCCAAGATGTATTGTTTTTATTAAATTATAACAGCTTACATCACACAGTTATTAATAAATCGTATATTATTACGCGTTTTTAAATGTAGGTGCTCATATTTATATTAGCGAGCCTTTGTTATAGTGCAGATTTGGGCGGTCAAATGAGGGGGGCGTGGTTGATTTGACATACAAGTGTTTGGTTGGAAGCTTGATTCCGTGGCTTCGCCTCTGGCTCCATCAGGTAGTCCCTTCTGCGCATTCCCAGGCTCCAGTTTAAGCAGTCTTTTGCAACAGTTTTTGCCTGTCATCAGGTGTTTTGCCTTCAAAGCGTTCAATAGGAAAAGGGCGCTGTCGCGTCGTCCATATTTTTTACAGTCATTGCTCCAACCCTAATCAAACACAGCTGATCCAACTAATCAAGGTGTTCAAGACTACTATTGACTATTAAGCACGTGTAAGTTGGAGGTGGTTGGAGCTAAACTGTGCAGAGCTGTGGCCCTTCAGGAATTAAGTTTGAGACCATTGCTTGAGTGAGAAAATGGAGTTGCTGACCATGTTCATGTGTGTTTTTATTGGTTGTGACTTAAATTTTTTTACTGTCAGCACTACAGCATTTTTACTGCATTCATTTAATCAAGAATACAATAAAAACAAAAATGTTAAATGTAAAATTAATGTTTTTGCTGAATGCAGTTTACAATTTAGTTCATTTCTATGATTTGAAGAAATGTCAACATAAATACTCCAGCTTTAATTCACATGATCCATCAGAAATCATTGTCATCTGCTCCTCAAGACAAAACACATTTATTGTTGTTGTCAGTGTAAACTGCTGAGCAATTTTACACACTATATATATTAGGTGTGTGTGTGTGTGTGTGTGTGTGTGTGTGTGTGTGTGTATTATGGGTGCATAATATATTAGTGGCCATATTGATATAGTCCAAAAAAATGCTATTTTTAATGTTATTGTTATCGGGCCGTTATCAAAATTAGGCTGATATCTTTAAGCCGATAAGTTACGTAATTGTACAGAACTGCCTGCCTTGTAAGCACGAGAGAATTTTGCGGGAGTGCGGTAATAAAAGTGCCAAATGACTAACAATTGTAGACTACTGTTAACACTTTTTATTCAAGAACACTTAAGCAAAGTTTCAGTTAAATTTTTACTTCTTTCATTTTCATTTTATTTAAAATATATTTATTTCACTTGTTTGTTAATTAAATCCAGTTTAAAAACAAGTCAAGTTGCATGTTATTTGCTATGCTAAAAAAAGGAAATAATTTATTTTTGGCATGCCAATTTGTGAAATTATTGCTTTTTTTGCTTTGAATGTGCTATTTTAGGTTTTTAAAATGAAATTGTTCACTGTACAAAAATATAACATTTTAAAATATTTATCAGCTAATATATCTGTTAATCACCCTTTAAATCTAAAGATTATCAGTATCGGCCCAAAAATCCATATCGGTGCATCCCTGACATACATATTGCCATTTTTACATTCAATAAAAGTTATTTTAAATGTTTAAATGTCACAATTCAAGTTTTACTGTGGTTTTGATCAAACAAATATAAATGAATATGTATATTTAAATAAATTATGAATAATTAAATATTTGATTAAAAGACTGCGTTTTTATTTTAAAAACTACTTAATATAAGTGTAGTCTCTTATATAAAATAGCAATACTTAAAAATATTCTTTAAATAAAAGTAAATATAAGAAATTAATATAACTTTGATTAATAAAATATATAAAACGGACAAACACACATTACTACAACTGATTGTAGGGAAATTCCTTGTTTCGTTTTAACTGGAAAAATCCAGAAACAACCAACTCCTGTTTTTAGCTGAAAGTTGGTGATGTGATCAACATCACTGCCAGCTGAGGGGGCACTAGTCAACCAGGTAAGATCTGTCGTCAAAAATGTACATGTAACTTTACATATTGAACGTCTGCAATTTATATATAGGCTACTGTTTATATAGAATGTATGGTCTGTGGAAATAAAGTAGAAAAAAGTAACTGTAGAAAAAGAGGTGGTCGTTTACCGACGGGACTGGTGACAGGTTGTCCTTGTGCGGGCGGTGGGTACATCTGACTGTATTCTTGTGTCGGATATGGAGGAGGACCAGATGCCTTCATGTCCGCTGGAGGATAAGGGCCTGCTGGATAACAGGGGTTTGCGCCTAAAACCTCATCGTATGATGGAGGAGGCGGGTGTCCCACAAGGGTCGTGTTCTCCATCGGAGGTGCTGTCGGCATCGGCATCGCCATCGCCTTGTGTCATAAAAACACAGCGTTTTATAAATTTAAGAAACACTAGTTTTTAATCTGACATTAGACAAGAAACACTGATGGACACGAACTTTTCTACTTTTGTGAGGAAATCGTTTAAATAATGACACTGAAGCTAAATAAAGCACTTTTAAACACGATACATGTAAATCCCAAAGAGTTGTAACCACAAAACTATAAAGACGACTCGTTCGTGCACAAAGCTATGTTAAACGAATACGACTTACTGTTTGTGTGTGTTTTCTCGTCAGCAGACTCGCCAAAGATCCAAAAACGCGCTTCCTGTTTCTTAGTTTTTGTTACGCACTTGCTCCGTTTCCGCACAGACCTCAGATGGGTGGGCTGAACACTAAATAAAGATTACCAGACGAGTACTGAGCTGTCCGCGCGATACAAGCCGTATTATTAAAGTCGACATATCGAGCTCGAAAGACTAGCATGTAATGTTAAGTCTGTAGTTTGTAATATCAAAACGGAGACTTTTAGTTGCAAGTTCCGTGTTTGGTCACATGAGTTACTGTAACAGGCAGTCCCTGTGCTCAGTTTAACTACGCACAGTTGTGCATAACGTAAACATAACTTTCAGTTGACTAACATATGGGTTTTCCCCTTTTGTATTGTTGTTTAATTTTTCCCCTCAAAATCAATCTTTATCAAACTCTGAAGTAGGCTACGTGAATTCCAGCAAAATCTTTCCCCCAAAATTGTCACGTATACATTCCAATATAGGATTAACGGTTAGTCATTAGACAGTTTTTTTGAGCTAATTACGTATATTCTTATATTAAGTATATAAATATATTTCAGTGTGAATTTGAAGTGAGGAGGATAACAAATATGACCGTTTCACCAGGGCTGCCAAGTGCCAACTTTTGGCTTTAGCTTGGAGTGAGAATTTAAGCACCACACACCACACCCCACACAACAAGCCACGCCCCTTTTATTTATAAATATATACAATGATAAATATATTATTTTAATAAATACTTTTTAAATATTTATTACAAATTTGAGTATTATTACTATGATACAATTATTCTATTATAAATAAGGAAATAAAAAAATGTAAAGATACAACTGAAGTGATATGCTAAGGTCATTTAAGAAATAGTTTGCGTAAATATATTAATTTCAGGACAGCATGGTGGCTCAGTGGTTAGCACTGTCGCCTGACAGCAAGGAGGTCACTGATTCAAGTGACATGCGCTATAGGGGAATTGATGAACTAAATTGGTTGTAGTGCATAAGTGTATACGTGAATGGGCGTGTAAGGGTGTTTCCCAGTACTGGGTTGCAGCTGGAAGCACATCCACTGCATTAAAAACATGTGCCGGAACAGTTGGCAGTTCATTCCGCTGTTGCAACCTCTGAAATAGAGACTAAGCTGAAGGAAAATGAATGAATATTAATTTATTAGAATGAAATACTATAGATTGTATAGAACACAAAAAAATATGTTTAATATAATTATCTGTTGTGTGTTCTCTTAGACCTGACTTATGGCCAAGAGTTAGGTGTATTAAGTCTAAACTCCCTAACTTCATCCCTCCTTCCTGCTTCATACAAAAAAATCCATCAGGAGATGGATAGGAGATATGCTTAGTCAAAATAAGATCAGCATCATATTAGTTAAACTTTAATTTTGTCGATTTCCAAAACTCACTGCGCGCTGACACCTGTACATTAAAGGCTGTTACCCCTGCCATAAAACACAGCCCCTCTGAAATGTGCATCTATTAACTTAAATTTTTATTTTTTTAATAACATCATTATGACACTAATGAGAGTCAACCTTTCCTTTACAGAAGATTACAGATTTGTTTTTACATTTATTTGTAAACCCAGTGCGTTTTAAAATGCGTTTCACTTATTGTTTTTGCTTTATCCATCAAGATAATAATCATATTACATTTTAATCAATTATGGCCTTTGGTTTTCATGTAGACTGATAATTCCAATGAAAGTCTATGAAAGGCAGGCCCGGATTAAGAATTCAGATGCCCCTGGGCACAATGTCTTGTAGACCCCTTACCTGCCGCACCCCTATAGTTAAATTAAAAAATAAGATTAATAAAATATATTTTTTTATAAAATTAATCTATAATGTATTGTCTGCATTTTTAAAATAAATGATATACAGTACATATATTTCTAGTCTACAAAGATTTCACTTATTTTTAAAGCATTTAAAGAACACTAAAAAAAATACTAATAAAATGAAAATTAGTGGAAATTAGTGAAAATTAATGGACTTTAATATACTTGTTGAAGTTCAAAGAAGCAGTACTAAAATGTATATTTGCGGGTATTTTTAATGTATAACTTCTACAAACTCATAATGCATATGATTTGCATATAACACCTCTCCAATCCAGTTCTATGAATCTGAGTCCTCCATAATACACACACTTATTAATGATTCCTACTTGTCTTCCTCATGATGAAGAGTAGACAAAATCTGATATGCAGTAGGGAAAAAAAGAAGAACGCTGGATTCGAACCGGGTTCATGATCGATCGCATCAAATCATGATGTCATGCGCTTTACAAGCTATGCCACTCACACTGCTATCTGTTGCTCTCTTTAGTTATGTTGTCTTTGTCAATCAAACGGTGATAGGCAGGAATCACTCTGCACAAAGCGTGAGCAGTGTCTATTTTTTCGGCATGTTCACACTGGGAGCGGCACCGCGAGCAGCACATCAGGTCAAGCAGGGGCGGTGCCAGAGGCGCGCGGGTAGGTTTTCTTCATGCATGCGTCAGTTTGTTTTTGATTACATTGCTTTCACCAGCGTTGGATCGGTTGCACATAGAGAGAATAACATCTTTATAAAACGATAAAAGTCTTTAACACCGTCTTTATTATAATGGGAAAAAATATTCACGGGATGATTTTTCTGCATGAGAAAATGGATGTGTGGCTTGAGAGCGTGAAAATACTGTCGATTGCATGACTCTCACGCCAAATGCGTGAGAGTTGGCAGCCCTGGTTTCACACACATGCTAGCCTAATTAACCCTTTAACTTCCACTACGATAAAAAAAAAAAAAAATGTTGTTTAAATTGTGTTCCTTAAACTACTCTAAACAATTTAGCTTTTGTTTTGTTTGGTTTTAATGATAATACAATAGATGATGCCAACCCTACAGGAATTGAATAGATGATGCCAACCATGTGAGAACTTTGAGGACAGTCTTGAGCAATACACAAACTGTCCTTATTTTCTGTAATGATCAGATCACTTATATATACACACACATAGACAGGACTAAGTTAAGTAAAAGTACTTGCCCAAAAATGTAGAGTAAGCCAAGTTAAAGTATATCTGTTGTAATTTTTACTCAACGTATGAATAAAAATTAGCCATTTTAAAAGTCTACTCAAAAGTAGTGAGTATTACTCTGGGAAAAGTTGTTACATTTATATGCGATCTGTGTGTGTGTAAACATAACATTCTGTAGTGTGTTCGGTCATCATACAGTAAACATCCATCATTTTCTCATTAGTGACATTCAATTTAAACAGTCTCTGAATCATTGCGTGTAAAATATTTTCTTGGACACTATTAATGCTGCATGTCTTAATGTAGTTCCGTATGATGCAATTTACATCTATGTGTGATTTGATTGGACAGGAATCGCAAGTTGTTTTTTTCGCAAGATTTTTCTAATCCCCATAAACAGTAAAAGATGGTAGTAAATACTGCAGGTTGAAGGCAAGTAGTGGAGTAAAAGTACCGATACTGCATTAAAAATGACTCAAGGGAAAGTAGAAGTACACATTTTTAAAACTACTAAGTAAATTACAATTCCTAAGAAAAACTACTCAGTTACAGTTAGGCATAGGACCATAACCATTTTCAAGATATACCATGGTTTGGAAAAGTCAAGGTTTTAAAACCGCAAAAGTTTTCTGCTATACCATTCCTATGGTATGTGTGAGATTTTTTATTTACATTTTTTTTCTTTTTATGACAAAAGTATCTCCAGCAGAAAAGATCCAAAGATGCCGTTTTGAATTGTAAATAAATCTGTGTTTTTGAAACTAATGAAGACAGCAGAAGTCAATGATTCATTTGCATTATTTAGCCTGACATTTTTACTGCTCCAAAATGTTTTAAATGTTTCTTAAAATAAAATATAGTGTTTAAAAGTGATTTTTTTTTAACTCAGACATTTAAAAAGAATATATTTTAGAGCAGTAAACACCATGAAACCTTGATTTTTAATCCAAGGTTATCATACTATCAGAATCTTATACCGGCCCTAGTTATAGTTTGAGTGTTTGTAATTTGTTTCTTTACACCACTGCACATAGACAGCTCTTTTTTTTAAGAACACACCATATATTGTACATTTGCAGGTTAATGATGTATATATATTTATTTATTTATATATTTATTAATTAATTTATTTATTTATATGTATATATATATATATATAT
>CAIGQZ010032903.1:9732342-9748396 GCA_903798205.1 Danio tinwini | reverse complement strand
GTAGACTGTCTGCTTAATATCTGCTGATACTGCTCCTTCAACAGACACTGAACTTACTTTGAAAAACTTTGCAAGTACATGTCAACTTACACTAACCTCAACCCTAACCTAACAGTCTACTTATAATCTAATGAGAATTAGTTGCAATGTAACGTAAATTCAACAAACGGACCATTAAAATAAAGTGTGACCATGTAATTTATTAATGTAAAGTCAAAGCTGATTTGTCAGCATCATTACTCCAGTGACAGATGACCCTTCAGAAATCATTCTAATATGCTCATTTGTTTGATGCAGTTTATATAATAATATTAACATTAATAAAATGAATCGTTGGGAATACTTTTAAGTGACACTATAATATTACTTACCTTGAAAAAAGTCTGTGGAGGATGATCCAAAATCTAAAAATAAGAGAAAGAAATAAGAAAAAAATAATATTATATATTACTAACAGATCTGCCCAAAACACCACAGTCCTAAGCAAATATTTGGTGCATGCTGTTTATATGCAAATTAAGCTTACATAAGTATCTAAAATAAAATGTAAAGTGAAACCCCCATAAGATTGTAAAGCAATTTAAGTCTACATTACTACATAGTGCTATATAAATGTCTACAGTATACATATATTCACTGCTAAGAATGTCTAAACTATCTTACAGATAAGGATGCCAATGATCTGTTTGCAAACATAAAAAAAAATGTTTGAGTCAAGCATGTCAGTCTATTGTAATACGATATACTACTTCTGATGGATAATTACTTATTGATGGATATTTGCAGAACAACTGTAAAGAGTCAAATAAAGTAAAATAAATATTAGCAAATCAACAAGTCAAAATTGAAACACAGGATCGCAGCCAGATTTGTCACTTATTCTGCTTATTCCGTTGTGATCTGCACTATTTGTATTGTATTTGTATTTTAGAGCTTTTGTGTTTGCATGTGTTTTTATAACTTGCAGTGCAATTTAACCACTGTTAAATTTAAAAGTGAGCTGGTTTAGGCAAGTTAATTGATGGAATTTTTAACATGGACATCTAGTCTATAAAGGGAACATATCTCAGACTCAAAGCGTTATGAAACATTTCAAAATTAATACATTTTAAATTGAAATTTATATCGATCTCCAGATCTTTATCCAATTTATCTTGTTTTAAAGAACTGCCACTCAAACATCTTTTGCTCATCATTGTCTGGCAGTCAGTCAAAAATGTACATGTACATAGAGAGATGTACAGCGGGTGAATGGTTTTAGAACCTTTGGGCTCCCTTTAAGATGCTGTTGAAAATAAAAGAAAAAGAGAGAAAAAAAGACAAGACATGACGAATATGAGTTGTATGTCATGCCTGTACCAAATAAAATATATTAATTTTAGGGCTTAAGAAAGAGTTAAGGTTTAAGGGATGAGTCAACATTATAAATAGATTTTTTTTAATGTGAATCTTAAAATGTAATTTATGGCTGTAGTGTAAAGCTGAATTTTCAGCATCATTACTCAAATCTTGTGTCACTTGACCCTTCAGAAATCATTCTAATATGTTGATTTAGTGCTCGAGCCTTAACTAATATGTGTTGATTATCAAATGATGCTGATTTACTGCTCAAGAAACATTTCTGATTATTATAAATGCTAAAAACAGATGTGATATCAAATACTTTTGTGTAAGCTGTTTTTTTTTTTTCAGGATTTATTGTTAAATTGACCCTAAACCTTAAATGGTCATGTGCACTACTGCAGTCAGGGAGATATTTTAAGAAATGCATATTTATATTAAGCAAGGATGCATTAATCTGATCAGAAGAGAGAGTTAAGATTTCTGATCCAAATTATTTCAATTTAGACTATTCAATTTAAACTTTCTATTCATCAATGAATCCTGAAAAAAACATAATAAAACGAGAAATATTACTTGATCAGTAGTAAATTATGAATACAATATTACATTTCTAAAGAATCATGTGATGCTGAAGACTGGAGTATGTATGCTGTAAATTCAGCTTTGATAAAAGCAATGTAAAAAAAATGTTGAACCCACTCACTTGTGTTTGGATGTCAAAACCATAAAATAACTGCAATAAAGACATGTAACAGATGCATGATAATATAGGGATTTGTTATGAAAAATGCACATTATTCTATTTAACAGGTAATTACAGTCTTACCCATGTTTCCTCCATCTCTGTGATCAGCTCCCTTCAGCTATAATATTTAGACATCTTGGCTCTTCTGTTCTGTTGTAGGGGTAATCTTGTCACTCCAGCAACCACAGAGCACTGTTTAAAAGCAATTTTGGTTTACATTACCGTGAAATAGCAAAGTAACCTATGTACTAACTTTAACACTTTAATTCGCTCTCCTTGACAAGTACAGTGCATATTTTAGGTTAAATAAAGTAGACTACCTCCAATAAAATATTGGCAAACCTCTCATCTACACATAAACATGTAATTAAAAACCGAAACTTTTATTAATAAGAGCTTAGCCTAATTCTAATGTTACGATCTGCTAATATGCTAACACTTTTTCCAAAGACAACAATAATATATAAAATATATTTTCTCTAATATTGTTTCTATAAAATAAATATTCTACAGAAATGTGTCAATTACCAGTAAGAAATGTGTCAGGAACAGTTGTATGTAATATTTGCGTTATTTTAGGGACTAAACTTACCTGAAATTAGTGAAAACTGCCGCACGAGAGACTTTTGTTGACATTCAGGTGGAGTGACGTTGCTCTGTTTCCATGGCAACTCTCTGTGCCGCAGTGTTCGAATCGGATTGAATGAGGCTCCCTTAGCGGACACTTTAAAGTCACGCAGCATTTACATAAACATTTAGTATCAGTTTATAAACAATTTAAATAATGTCATTTGATATTAAATTTAGATTTTTAAACTTATTTTTTTTGTTTTAATAATAACCTGTTATATTTAAAACGTCTTGCATTTTTTTATACTAAACTTTGCTTTTATTAATAATTATATTTTTATTCAGTGCCACATTCATTTTAAATGTAAAAAGTGTTAAACAAATGTACTTATATCAGGTACAGTAGCTTACAACATTAAAAACACCACCGGGTGGGCCATCGGTTTGCCACTGGTGTCCCGACGGCGGTCCACCCACGGCAACCCACTGGCGGCGTGCCACCCAAAAAACGCCGGTGGGCCGACAGAATTTTTAGAATGGGCGGCTTGCCGCTGGTGCGCCGACAGCGGTCTGCTCGTATCAAGCCGCTGAATTTGTGCCGCCCAAAAAACGCCGGCGGTCCGCCAACTCATTGCTTGCTGGGTATACTGCATTATTCTACTGCAGTAATTGATTCAGATATTACTTTTCTTAATCACATTTTTACATTTAATTTTAATCAAATTTGCATGCATGTAACCCAACTATATTTATTTTAATCCATTTTTGTCTTTAATCATCTTATTGTTGATTTTTTTTATTCATATACTGTTCTAGTTTTCGTTGGTTTCATTTATATTACAATGTTTTCTTTTTCTTAAGCTATTTTTTATTAGGACCCCTCGGCCAGTTTTTTTTAAATACCTTTAGATATTTTTTAAGGAGAAAAGGTATATTATGCTTAAATAAAACGGATGTTAAAATGTTATGTTGAAATACAGCACACTTTCAAACAATGGTTTCTGTTTTCATACATTTTAAATGTGATTCATTATTCAAAACAATTGTTTAATATATTTCAGTATTCTTTCGTAAAGTTTAAAAGAAATGCATTTATTAAAAAACTAACATTACAAACGTCTTTACAGTCATTTTGACCAACATGATCAAAAATAACAATGTAAAGCATTCATGCTCAATAAAAGTAACGATTTATTTAAAAAAAAAACTAGCATGTAGCATTTTCATTAGATCAAAAACAAGCAGTTAAATCCAAGTAAATGAAAATTTTATAACAGGGAATGCAGAGCAGATTCCTCCCAAACAGCATTTATTTCAGATGAGTCTCTGTCGAGTCTTCATCTCCCCCTAGTGGATAAAACACGTCTTCACAAAATAAATTCACGTACCTCTTTTCTGTTTGCTTCGATACACCGGCAACGGCATCACTTCCATGTTTTACTTTAGGGAACTACGAACGCTGAAAGGTTGAAGACTTAGTGTTTTTCGTCGGTCCATATAATAATACCAATAGGCATTAACACAGCAGCCAGTTTTGGCGCGAAAGTAGAATAACAGACACAGGACCCAACATTCCGAAACAAACGTACTAAAAAAGGGCGGGAATTTGTCACATAAACATCCAAACTGGGCTTTTCCTCTCGCTATGTTCCAGATATATACTGCACTTCTGCTTTTGGTTTGGTTAACAAAATCCAGTTCCTGCTGCGTGTCATTTATTTTAATAAGAGAAACATAAAAGGCGATGGTGCATTTATATGTAACCGGTGATAAAAGCAACAAAGCCGTAATTTACTTCAGAACACAAGGCCAGCTCTGCGCTTCCCATCAAAACCCAGAAGGAGAATTATTATTTTATTTTCTTCCCTCTTTTATCAGAGAGCCACACAAGGGCACTCGTCTGATTCAATACTGAACTCAAGATATCATAGATCCAGAACACCTTGCATTAACAGACTGGGTTTAGTTAAAACATTACTTAATATCTTTAAGCAGAAAACTATATTTGCCAAAGTCATTATCGTTGGGTGCTATCAAGTGATCTTTTCTGGCTTTGGCAAGTTTCATCAATAGGAATTGTCTTCGGTCTATCCACTCCTTCAGCTCCTCGTCTCCGTGAGCCAGTTTACAGAGCTCCTCCTCAGTGCACGTGCCCTTCAGGAACCTGGAGGAGACAAAATGGCCCCTTAGCAATGGATGATAACATATGTAGTGTAATGGTGTATGAATTTCAGTATTTTGGTTTCGTAAGCATGTGTACTTCATTAATAGTGTCATTTTTTTGTGCTGAAGAAAAAAAGGTTTTATGTCTTTAAATATTGATCAAGATGTATAAAATTATTCTAAAGTCTGAAGATGAATATATCTCTATGCCATTTTAATTTACACTGTTGGTGTTTAAGATGTTCTTGTTTATAGTGTCTCCATCAAATTCTGTCCATTTTTATCAAAAAATTCACAACAGTGTTGGCTAATATTGGAATTTTGTCACAATTCAGTAACTTCCTCATTAGCTATTTTTCCATCCAAAGATGCTTATTAAATTTATGCACAAAACAGGAATATTGCATAAAAGATACATAAAGCAGCGTTTCCATCCAATGAGTCAAAGGCTACGTTCACACTGCAGGCAAATGTAGCCCGAATCTGATCTTTTTGCCCATATGTGACTGAGGTGTTGACAGTGTGAACAGCCCAAACCGCATGGAATCTGATCTTTTCACTTCAGATTTGTGCCACTTTCATATGTAGTCTTAAATCAGACACAGATCTGTTGTTTTGCAATGCGACCACAGTGTGAACGGTTATGTCGGATTTCATGTGACTTTTACATAATCTTCGAGCGACATACGTCATCATTCTGTGCTGCAAACATCATCTACACTTCTGCAGCATAGTATAATAACACACAGGGCAATTACTTTACCACAGAAAGTTGGTTGTTCATTTTGAAAAAGATTTTGAAGCGTAACTGGTGCTTGTTAACCAATCTGGGGCAGGAGTTCAAGCACCTAAACCCCCCATCTGCAAGTGTCTGTTGTTTATAACGAAGTAAAAAAAAATAACTGCAAATGGAGATAAACCAATTCCGCCTTCACAGTTCAGTCTATGGCTGCTCATTAACCCTTGATTAGTTCACTACACCGGTGGTCAGACAGACGCGCGCCGCGGTTGTCATAAATCACAAATGATCAATGTTTTCAATAGCAAGGGACTTATTTTAGGTCTCAAATGCCGAAATAAACATTAGTAGTAGCAGAACAACCCTTTACAGTTCATGTAATGCACCACGGTTGTCTGTGAAAAGGGCAATAATCATATTAAGCATAATCTGACAACGTGCTTCATACAGTATACACATTGTGTGCATAATTAGACATTTTGTGGTGTCCGTAACTGTACTTATGCACATGCGGGTCAGTTTACGACCATGATCTGTTCACACTGCAAATCTGATATTGGCCACATTTATAACAACAGTGTGAACAGCTAGGAAAAACAGCTAGAAAAGATCAGATTTGAGTACTAAGCCTCGCAGTGTGAACGTAGCCTTTAGAGAACAAAACAGTCACTTCCTGATTTTAATGGCACCAAATATCAAAAGTAAAAATGGAGTTTACTGCGGTAGAAGCTGTGTGAATGTTTTCTTTATTTAATAAATGACTTGCGCCTCAGAAGACAAGTGCCGACCCGCAATGATCGCGGAACGGTAGTGTTTGAAGACATCAGATGCTAAGTGAGAACAGATCCTCTTGACAGTTCTGGAGGTAAATAATAATATAATAACACTAATAATGAAATGGTTAAGGCGTGTTAGAATGACCAAAACAACATTTTAGATGCTTTACAATGTGCTCAGCCTGCTGGGTTTTTCCATTTACACACATTTTTATAATCACATGATCTCTTATAACAAAAATCACACAACTTTTTTTTTTATGCACATACTGGAATTTGTTCAGTAAAAAGTGTTTCCATCATAGTTTATGTGCATCTTGGCATTTCCATCAACTGATTTTTTCATGCACATATCCAAAAAGCGCATAAAAATAGGTGCATGGAAACATAGCTAGTGTTGCTGCGACTTTAGTTCACGTTTTCTGACAATAACAAGCTATTTATTTTGGTGATATACAAAGTAAAGTTTGACAGTTCACATCAAACTTCAATAGATTTGGTCAACTTTGTGATAAACAAAACAACTGTCAAATATTATTTGTAATGTTTTATTTGTTCTCTTATTTAACTTATTTTTTTATTTCACTTAAGTAAATACAGCTCAAATAAAATTGTAAAGTCAATGTAAAAAATTGTATGTACAATTAATGTAAATATAAAAGTTTGTTTGCATACATTTTTCTTTTTTGGAGTATTGCTTATATTGACAAAATAAAATATTAAATTGAACGGCTGTTTTTAAATAATAAATGCTATTTAATTAATTGTTATTAAAATGTGATAATGCATCAGAGGTTAACTTATTATTTTTTTAAATATTAGTTTTGAAATATTATTTCTAAGCAAAAAATGTTTCACGTAAGGTGTAATGTATTTTATTTAATGCCATGTGTCTGCAATTTCATGACAATAACATTTCAATGAGAAATATCCAATTAAAAATCAACAAACAAATTAATACATAAAGTAAGATTTTTAGCGGTAATACATGACACAAATTCTTACATTTTTCCTGGTGTCACTTTGCTAAAAATGTCCTTAAGAGAGTTCACTTTATAAAAAAAGTCCTCTGGAATCATTAAAAGCAGGGCAGTCTAGTAAAATGTGAGGAATTGTGCAGTACAAACATTGACTAGAGTCTTCACGTTTGAGCAAAAAACATGGATTATTCTTGAATGTCCAATATGCCATCTGGTAAAAATCACTTAATCAAATCTAGTCTTAAAATTCAGTTTGATATTTCAGTTTGTAATTCATAAAGTTTATTATTTTTCAATGCATCCCACTCCTCTTGCCACTAATTTAAAGGGCACCTAGGTTACCCCTTTTTCCAGATTTAATACAAGTCTTTTGTGTCCCCAGAATGTGTTTGTAAAGTTTCAGCTCAAAACACCCATCAGATTATTTATTATAGCTTTCACTAGATGGTGTTTTATAGGTCTCAATAGATTTTTGCAGTTTTTGTGTACTGCGCCTTTAAGGCTAGTTCCCCCGCCCATCGTTTCCATGTGCCTGCCGCGCGTGCCTCAGCCTCTGCCCTCGGCTGCCTCAGACAACAGACAGACATGAAGGAAGCAGATCTCACGTAACGTTTGTGACAAAAACTACAGTAAGAGCTTTATCAATGACTATTTGGTGCATTTGTTGTGTGGAGCTGCAGGATGAGCACACACACAGACACACACACACACACAGACACACACACACACACACACACACACACACACAGCGCAGACACACGCACATACATACAGCGCGCGCGTTTAGCTTTGCACTGTCTTTGCACGCAAATGTGACAGGATACAGGTTAATATCCAGTGCTGTATGGATATCTGTTACGTTAATGTACAAAATAAACTTGATTTAATGTCCACAAACCGGGATTGAAGCGTCTTTTATTATTGTTCTGACACGCGGCTGTGGTGATGAAGTAAAGCTGAAGTAAATCTCTGTAATTCATTACACAAACATTTAAACTTTTAAACTTGTAAAACTCACTCTTGATCACATTTGATGATGATTGATAATCCTAAACTGAACAGACCTTTTATTTAGGGTTGCTTTGCGCATGTCCTGTTTTGTGGATATGAAACGTTACTACGGAGACATGTTAATACGCAGCTGTCAATCAATATTGGTGGGCGGGGGGACCGCACTCCTACGTCAAGTTGCGGTCGGTCTCAAAACGGCTCCAATTGGTCCACTGTTTTTATGTTGTTAAATTGAAAAAAAAAAAAAGGACTGGGTGTGTTTATATCCCTTAATATGACAGTATATACACTATACCTACACATATGTCTGTCCAAACAGCTTGAAAAGTATATTTTTCATCATAGGTGCCCTTTAAAATGTAAACATTGATAAAAGGTGTCATCTCTGAAGGGGGAATTTGGCATTTGTTTACCACTTGCTTCAAAGCGCAAATGTTTCAAATGATTATCATTGCCGCACACTTTCTGCACACTTTCATAGACACCAGTGTGCAATTCACAAACTACAAAGGTTTCACTTTACTAATGCTCACATCCAGGGCTTAACATTAACTTTTTTGATCACTGTGGCTAGTAGATTTTGAACATTACTAGCCACTCGCCATTTTCACTAGCCACACTTTTCTTGTTGGGAAAATATATTTTATATGCATAACTTTGACTCTGACATGCTAAAATCACTTGATTTAGATGTGTTATGTCCACATGCCTTCTTATTGCCTACAATGCCTACACACTTCTTGTGTGTATTGTGTATTAGCTTGCTCAGTGTGCATGAGCAAATGGGTTGTGTCACAGTACAATCAGTTTTTATTTCACATGACTTTTCAGGGTTCAAAATTAAAGATTTAACGAATTTATCTCTGACCAAACCAAATAAGTATTTCTTAGCCACAATTTTTTATGTGACAAAACAAGGAAAATATAGCTGTATATGTGCACTTTTTAATTCAACAATACTTTTCTTAAAAAAAACATTACATTTAAAAAAAAGAAGTATTGTCATGTATCTAAAATATGCACAGTAATCTGTCCTGGCCCAGATCACCAGTTAACTACACATAAACGGGGAGTAGTCTCCCATTAAAGCAATGTTATTGTAAAAAAAATATAATTAAACCATATTAACAAAAATAACTGTAAGCTAAAGAAAGCAGGTAAAACACCGTATTTGATAATGAAAGAATGATCACACACTCACGGTTAATATAGGCCTGATAATAATCTGTTCAAAGAATAATTAAAATGAAAGCAGTGACCGCTACTGCTTACAAAATATTTTTTTTTTTTGTTTTTTTAAATCTTGAGCTCTTGAAAGTAGCAGTACTGTGGGTGCATGATCATCGTTCTTTGTCCAGTCTATTTCAAAGGGAACCAATCGCACCAGTTGCACTTCCTCTAGACATGGTTGCTTTGCGCAAGTAAATTGGGAGCTTTTTAACAGTCGCGCGCATCACATCATCTGTGCGTGCAAGTGATCATCCTCTCATTCGGTATTCACCTGCTTTCTGCTCGCGTGTACTTTTTGTCAGTCGTGCTGCTTCTCGATTCTAAGATCACATTTGCACAAATATTGGGCCATGCTTATTTTCAAACCCTGCTTCTAGGAAAACTACAATTTAAAAAAGATTTCCAACCAGCCAAAGTGGCTAGTGGAGGTGTCGGTCTAACACGCCAGAGCTGAAACCTACCAGCATTTGGCGGGTGTTAATGTACAGCCCTGCTCACATCCATTTAAATGTCTGACATGCAAAACATGTAATATGATCACAACCACTGAAAAGTAGGTGATGTATGACTTGCACTGCACATGTCCAAACTGATTTGAATTTAGCTGTTGATCACTGAAGAATGTAATCAATGCATGTATTAAAAAGTAGAAAGAATATATAAAGCAGCAAATTTGTCCCCTTTGGTGGGGTGAAACATGCTGAACAATGAGTGCCAAATTGGTGAAGTTCAAAAACAGTGTTAGTGTCATACCTCTCACAGACTCTAAAGGTGCCGGTGGGAAAGCGATACTGCCAGCAGTTTTGATCATCCTCAGAGTTGAAGACCCGCTCTTTGTGCTTCTCAGAGGTGATGTGCTGCTGCCACTGCTTATCACTGTTGCAGTTCTTCCCACACAGCCAACAATGATTACCAGCCTAAAAAAACAGCATTCACAAGGTTATGAAGACAGCATTCATGAAGAAAAGCGTCAAAGTTAAGGAGTAATGTGCAATGAATTACGTTAGAATTCTTCTATATATAATAAATACATTGTTTTATAGATCTTCTATTCATCATTAACATTGGTGACATTGTGCTATATATAAACAATATCAGTTTCAGACCTCAAATCTTTCCTGTTAGCCTAAAAATGATAATTGCTTATATTAAAGTAAACCCACCAAAATGACTGGAGTTAGTAAGAAACTTTTTCCACTTTATTTTACTGCAGATTTGTTTACAAACAAAGCACTATTCAATGCAGATTGAAATCAAATTGACACAGATGCCATGTGAACTACTAGGGATGCACCAATATGACAAATCTAGGCAGAAACAGAAAATTCTAGATGTACCTCAAGTTTAAAAACTATTATGCTGATTTAAAAAAACATACTCTAATAAAATTACTATATTTAATTTACCAGTGTTGCCATGACAGCACAGTAGCGCTATTGCAAGCAGCAGGAACAAGTATACTGCATAGAAATGCAGTTATGTTTAGTTCAGAACAACCAAAAATATTAGCCAAAAATGTGAAAATTCTATAATGCAACTATACTGGATCTGACAGAAATGTCGCACAACACAGTGTGAATAACTGATGTAATTACATGTTCATAATTGCTTTGTCTGTTGTTACATTTCGCTTGACATTATCTCAGTATTAAAGTATTTTTAACCTAAATCACAGACCAATAGGCATTTACTTCCAACTCATTTAAACTGCTTCTTAATATACAAAACAAATAGCCTTTCACCTCTACAGGAATGTTTTTTGATGTTAAAATGTTGATAATTTAAAAAGTGGACATCAGACAACAGCACACACGTTAAGCAAAAGACAAAGTTTAAAAATGCCAACACAGTCTCAAACTAATATTCCCATTTTTGTAGTGCTGTGTGTACTTTTAGATACACAGAAATCAGCTTTAATATAATTACACTGATTTTAGCAATAATTGCAATCCTGACACACCTAATAACCGTTAACATTACATCAAACATTAATAATAGAACTTAAACAGGATAACAATAATTCACTTTGGGTCTGCATGCTGAAATTTAGATTTAACTTACTTGAAAAAGTAGAATATAGACCCTTTTCACATTTCTGGGTTTTTCAGTAGCAGAAGGAGTCATGGTTGTGTAAACTTAGAGCGCAGTGAATGGGAGAGTACAACTATTCTTTTTTTTTTTTTTACAATCCTATTTGCTGAAGTAATAAAAGAAAAACTCCCCAATGATGTTATCAAAACTTTTAGAAAATGGGAAAAATTGTGTAAGACTGAAGACGGCAGCCAGAAGAAATAATAACATTAAATTTACTCTCAGCTCCATTGCTGCATTACATACACTGCATTACATACGCTTTGAAGCAAAGATGATGTAATACATTCATAAATGCATAGATTCTTTAAAAATCAAAACATTAAAAACTTAAGGATTTCAGATTATGATGACCGTTAAACACATCATAACAGTCTTGTGAAAAGGGTCAACTAAAAATATTTAAATGTGACATAAAATAATGTTGGGAACCAGTTTGACTAGGTTTAGCCCTGACTTCAAAGTAGGGGGAAAAATGCTATAAAAGACGATGACTACTGGTTTTTAATATTCTTCAAAAAAAGTGGAGGGTGAAAAAACAATGAGAACCTCATTTTTGGGCGGACCATCCTTTTACGATCTCATAAAGTGCTTTAAAATATGCATTTGTATTTAACGTTTGATGTAATCTCAACTGAAACACGAGAGTGGGACGGTGTAGCTCCACCCCTTTTAAAAAAACTGCCAATAGTGTTTTGTTTTATCACAGCCCTGCCAGTGAGAGTGGTTGAGCTCAAGAGCATCAAAAGAAAAGCAAATGACAAGCGTCTTGAAGGGGGTGGAGCTTGTCAGATACTAGAGTGCATTTGATTTGTGGGAAACTGTAGTGCGCATTGACGTGAATACCGTTGATTCATTTAGGAGGAAGTGACAAACTACAAGCTTTTTATGTTTATATACATTTTATATTTTCTAAACACAAATTGTGTCACTGTTTTGGTGCACACTAGCTTAAAGACATCATAAAATCGAATAATACTGATGCTAACATCTGAAAAAATCTTTATTTTAATTTCATGGGACATACAAGATACACATTGCCCATTTTACATTTGAGACATACAGGGCATGTTTGGTGTTGAAAAGCTAGTGGGAGCACAAAAAATAAGTTTAAATATGGCAAACTCTCATCAATGACCATGAGAACAGAACAAACTAAAGCTGAGAGTATGTGCCGTCCTTGACGATGAGCGTTTTGGGATTTGCTTGTTTACATGTACTGGATAATCTAAGATAGAGTGGTGGCAATGTTGTTTGAGAGGCAAGAAAAAGAATGTGATAACGAAGTGTGCAAATATAAACACATTTTCTTACCACTTCCTCAGCGTAGTCTGTGGGCATGTGAATCTGTTTGCCATTTTCTCGGATGGCGATGTTGCTGCTCTCCTCACCCCAGCCTGGCTTCTGAGACTGCAGCCACATTTCATACAGCTGCTCCATGTCTGCAACTACAAACACACAAACAATTATGTACAGACTTTCTATGGCGATACAAGAGATTTTTGAAAAGGGATGGGGTCAGACCCAAAACACACTTGCAGCCAATCAGTAGTAAGAGGCATGTTTTGTAACAATAGCGGCGACAGCAAAAAAGGGATGAGGTCTTATTGGTTTATAGATGTGTTTGTTTTGGTGCTTCCAAACAACATTAAGATTGCTAATCGTCTGATCTCAATACGAGCATTTTTTTCTGTATGGTGCTGTAAAATTTCAGACTCTTCTAAATCATAAAAACACCAAAAAAATGTTTGCAGATCTTTAAGAAACATGTTAAGTGAACATGTATCTAACAACAGTTATTCTCCTTTGAAAAGGTGTCAGACTGTCTGTCTTTATTTTGGACTCTATAACTCCCAACAACTTCACCGAGCTAGATTTTGGCACCTTGGGTTGACTTGGTGGAGTGTTAAATCTGATTTATACTTGACGCGTCCACTAGTTCGCTTAAGTGCATGCGGCAAATGTGATGTCATTGCAGAGTTTGCGGAGGTTCGCTTTGGGTGTGCACGACATGATTTCGGCCGGCGGAGCACACGATTTTTTTTTGAGACTCAATCGAATGGTGCGTGTGGCACCACGTTTGATTTGAGTTGAATATGAACCACTTTGAAGAGATTTTGTCTGAAACAGTACGACTGTACACACACCTTTATGATCCATAATCATAGAGATAACCAGATGATCAATAATTCTTGACTAGAAATAGCAACAGCCGTGGGAAAGGAGGAAAGATTTTGTTAAAAGGTTTGGAAAAAACTGAGGGATGAGTTTGTTAAAGCCAAAAGAGGCCGTGGCAAAAGTGGAGAGGAGGGTACGCAATTACAGAAATGTTTTTCCACTATTCATAGGTTTTACACTGATGTATATATTACAATTTTGAATTTAAAATAATTTAAGTTATAAAACTATATATAAGGAACAAATAATTTCTTTGATAACTGGAAAAGAATATTTGAAATCAGTTTACAATATACCGATACCCTGTTTTTCTAGGCTTTATTGGTGATAATGGTCAGGAATGTTGGACCATTATTGCCTTTTTAGCATAAGTATATGACAGAAACTAGCCAGACAATAACGTGTAAATTGTGGAGGGGCTAAATCTAAAAAAAAAAAACATCTATATTTTTAAGTGTGCTTTTATTCTTACCATAATAAAAATATTTTTGTAAAGCAGCCCATGTTCTGTTGTCATGAGCATTTTAATAAACTTTGAATAGGTAAAACTGTCTATGAACAAAAGCAAGATATGCAAAGTTTGATAAAAAAAAAAATCTTGAATGGTTATAAAAATCCTTATGATTATTAAAATAATTGATAAAAACAATAAAAATAATCAGTTTAAAAATACTGAATGATATCAATGATATGACGTAGTTTCGGAAATGTCCCACTTGGCTGTTTATCCGTCTGACTTTACGGTCAGTTTCTTTTGACCACCCCCTGTCGTTTTAAAGAATATCCAACGGCGAATGCAGTAAGTATAAATGCCTCGTCCGTTTCACGAGGTGCGCAATGCGGTGCCAGGTGAAAGTATAAATCCAGCTTTAAAGGCACAGACGCTGATTTGCCATTAGAGGTGCTGATGTCACGATGGGCTAAATGCACAGCAAGAGTTCTAAAGTCAACGATAAGTTTCCGGTAAAAGCTTAAATGTAACTATTTTCAAAGGTTTTTACAGTATCAATATTGTAATATAATTACAATACGTTCAATTAAATAGACTTAAGCATTCATTTAGTTGCTCAAGCGTAAAACGAGATGAAAGACCATTGTAATCACTAGCACCATCAGTAGCAACAGGCTAGCGCAGAAACTCCATTGAAAACACTGGGGTAAAATAAATTGTCATATTTTCAAGACATGGCAAGGGGGAAATGGAATTTAATGCAGTGCTTCTTGTCCGATCTGAGACCCACTTCGTATATCTAACAGGCAATGAAAATCGATGATTTTTAAAGAACACATGTGTATGTTGTCCAATGTTGTTTAAGTAAATTAGGTTCTAATTTTATTGTATATAAAGTTTTTGCTGATATATAAAATTAACCATTTACACAAGTGTACTTAAAGCAAACATTTTATCCAAGTATCCTGCAAATTTATCCACAATCTATTCATTTTATATGTAATTTACATAAACATGTGCAAATTTAATGACAATTATGGCTCGTTTCCACTGACTGGTACAGTACGGTACGGTTCAGAGCGGGTTCGATTTTATGGCCGTTTCCACTGTCAAAAGGCGTACCGAACCGTACCGTACCCCTTTTTCGGCACCCTTTTGAAAGGGTACCAAACACGAGAAAGTATACCAAAAGGCAGAGCAAGACGCGCACGTGTTTTACCATTGCACAAACTTTGTAACATTTTATTTAATCAAGTTTTACAGTCTCTTTAACATTTATTTTTATTAAAAAGACATGAGAAGATTTTTTAGTTTTTTTTTTTGTCTGTTAAACTATTTACCTTAGTAATGTTAATAAATTTAAAATTAAGTGGTTAAAAAAATATAAAAAGTATAAAGTTATACTGAACTTCTAAATGGATTGTTGAAAAATAATAATTAATTATCGATACTTAATGATATGAAAGATTGTATGGTGATTTTTTTTTTTTAATCACCTAGCCCCACAATAGATATAGATATAAATAGATGGTTAGAAACATCACAACATCAGTATCCAAACATTGTATAACCCATTATACAGCATTCAAATGTTTAGGGTCAGAAACAAAAAGTATTCAATTAATTCAACATCAAACTGATTCTCAAACTGAACTGAACTTACTATTGTTTTCTTTCATGAAGGTCCATAGATCTCTTTCCTCTGTGCTGTGTGCAAATGTGCAGTTTCCAATGTACTGGCATTTTTTTCCAGCCGAAACATGCATGCAAATCTTG
>CAIGQZ010032903.1:9708742-9731942 GCA_903798205.1 Danio tinwini | reverse complement strand
ATATCAATTCTCTAAAATAAATCTGATATCTGAATGGATTTTATATACTTAGCAATACAACTCAAGGTAGAGATACTGAAAAAGCTTGACCTAAAACAAAGGCAATGCAATTTTCAAAGGATGCTGATGAAGTTCTACACTGTAAAACCCAATAAGTTAAGGTAACTCAAACCGTTTGAGGAAGCTGATTGCAACAAACCATTTAAGTTCAAAAACTAATCTATATGAGTACTGTGAACTTGCTCCATTTAAGTTAAAGTAATTAGGTATTTAATTAACTCATTACCTTCTTCACTTGAATATAAAACTATTTTCAAATGAGTAGAATTAACTTTCAGTAAATTGAGTCAACTACACTCATTTCATTTGATAAAGTTGACTGTTGGGTTTTACAGTGTATAATATAATATAATATATAATAATTTTGGGGATTTTTGATTTATATCGATAATTAATCATTTTTGAGTCTGTTTTTGTGCTAGTTCCATGTCATAGATAAAAAAAATAAAATAAAAAAATGACACTCAACAAACAGCAGGTGGTAGCAACTACCATTTTTTTCAGACATCTGTTCATTAGTGCTGATTCATTTGGAAACAAAGTAACTGATGGTTTCATGAATGAATCAACAACGTACTGACTAACAATTTATAAAAAAAATAAATAAAATGATTCACTGAGCCACAACAAAACTGCAGTACAAATGTTTTGTTCTGAATTTGATGCAACAGAATATACAGACAACATTGTGTCTAAAAGGTGTCTTACTGAATAATTGTATAATATATAAAATGAATATAAAATGAATAATTATTTATGCTATTTGTTTAAAAGACTGATTTATTCTGTTTTCTAAATGTACATTCGTTCTTTACCGGTTACGTTATTATGTGGCCGTGGTTAAGAGGCCCACTCGCGAGTTCAACAAATAACGAGATTATTAGACACAGTAATGGAAGATGAACCGAGGAAAAGGCAGATGTCAATCGTGATGCTCAGTCACCAATTTTAGACTATTACAGAAATCAAACTGATAGGATCGCAACTACAGCATTCCCACAGTGAGCAGTTTGACTGAATCTTATCAGACGAGATGTAGATGTGGTGGGATTTGCTTCGGAGTTCGGCAGAACTTTAAAGTGTGTGTCATTGCAGAACGCGCATGTTCATAATTCATTATTTACTTTAATCCTTTAATTATCCTGTATTCACATGCATCGATATACGGATTTCAAATTTTCAACTGTATTTGAATGACATGTTTATTATGTTATGTGCTCTGGTGTATTTTTCACTTCTATATTTACGTATAGTGTTAATGCCGCAGCATTTTTTCTGCATAAATAGTTTGAGAACTAATTAGGCTTTTTTTATTTTATTATAGAACCAAGCACACAATACAATACAATCACTGCTGAAGTGATCACTGCACCTCCTGTTTATAAGGTGGACTTATTCTCTGAAACTATTGGGACTTATTTTAACACTATATTACCACCTCTCAGTACTGTAATTATTGTCATTATTATATGATAATAGTTTGATATTTACGTGGGCCTACGCTATTTTATTTGATTTGATTTGTAATGTGACAATTTAGGTTTCCACATTAATCAAACAAATGTATATCTTGATTAAACATAATAATTTGTGTCTGACTTCTTTACTATTCTCCTATTCTTTGGACATCAACTGGATATTCTGTACTTTAAGGCGGCATAAAACCGTACAGTAATCAGTGCATTCATAGTCTTCAATACACTATTTATACACATTTAAACGTTTTTTCTTTAATAACTTGAATTATAGGGTCATTCTACATATTTCTGTAACTTTAAAATTGGGTTTTATTTACTTGGGTGTGTGTAACGAAAGCCCCTTTCACACAGTGATACCGGTAAATATGCGGAAAATTTCCAGAACGACTTTACCGATAAATTCATCATTTATGCAGCTGCTTTCTGAGACATCAAAAGGCAGAATAGCAAACCGCAGCTAAATGTTTACACACTTGACTACATTACAAATTATGTGGATGGATAATATTGTGAACAACTTATATAAAAACATATGGAGAAACACTTTCACATGTCGAGATGTGTGTGTGCTGGAGCTCACCGGCTGCTTCACTTGTACACATCAAGCAACTGAAGCGGAGCTTGAAGCTAAACAAACAGCGGTTTATCATGAGCATTTTATTGATAATTTTTTTACACAGGTGGTATTAAAAAGGAACATAGAAACGTTATCTGACTAACATCTAGCAGCTAAATGTGTCTGGAAAAATATTCAAAGGCTTTTGTTTTCATAAACAGCGCTGATGTGAATGCGTTTGAGTGTTCTGATTGGCTGGAGTAGACGTCTCACATCCTTTTTCTGGCAATCTTCCTTCTGCGTTCACACAGTGCAGCATTCCGGCAAATTACCAGTAACGTTACAAGTTCTCTTTCAGGAAAATTGCAGGAACGAATTTACTGGCATTTTCAAAAAGGGCCTGTTCACACATACAGACCTTTCCGGAAAATTGCCGGTAATTTTCCAGAAAGGTCTGCATGTGTGAAAGGGGCTAAGGTCAGTGCACACAGTAAAACAACAGAGATATATTATTTTTATAAATCTACATTTTCCAAAACAATATTAATTATTTATAATACAGGGAGTGCAGAATTATTAGGCAAATGAGTATTTTAAACACATCCTCTTTTTGCATGTTGTCTTACTCCAAGCTGCATAGGCTTGAAAGTCTACTACCATTTAAGCATATTAGGTGATGTGCATCTCTGTAATGAGAAGGGGTGTGGTCTAATGACATCAACACCCTATATCAGGTGTGCATAATTATTAGGCAACTTCCTTTCCTTTGGCAAAATGGGTCAAAAGAAAAACTTGACAGGCTCAGAAAAGTCAAAAATAGTGAGATATCTTGCAGAGGGATGCAGCACTCTTAAAATTGCCAAGCTTTTGAAGCGTGATCATCGAGCAATCAAGCGTTTCATTCAAAATAGTCAACAGGGTCGCAAGAAGCATGTGGAAAAACCAAGGCGCTAAATAACTGCCCATGAACTGAGAAAAGTCAAGCGTGCAGCTGCCAAGATGCCACTTGCCACCAGTTTTGCCATATTTCAGAGCTGCAACATCACTGGGGTGCCCAAAAGCACAAGGTGTGCAATACTCAAGAGACATGGCCAAGGTAAGAAAGGCTGAAAAACGGCCACCACTGAACAAGACACACAAGCTGAAACGTCAAGACTGGGCCCAGAAATATCTCAAGACTGATTTTTCTAAGGTTTATGGACTGAAGAAATGAGAGTGAGTCTTAATGGGCCAGATGGATGGGCCCGTGGCTGGATCGGTAATGGGCAGAGAGCTGCAGTCCGATTCAGACGCCAGCAAGGTGGAGGTGGAGTACTGGTTTGGGCTAGTATCATCAAAGATGAGCGTGTGGGGCCTTTTCGGGTTGAGGATGGAGTCAAGCTCAACTCCCAGTCCTACTGCCGGTTTCTGGAAGACACCTTCTTCAAGCAGTGGTACGGGAAAAGTCTGCATCCTTCAAGAAAAACATGATTTTCATGCAGGACAATGCTCCATCACACACGTCCAAGTACTCCACAGCGTGGCTGGCAAGAAAGGGTCTAAAAGAAGAAAAACTAATGACATGGCCTCCTTGTTCACCTGATCTGAACCCTATAGAGAACCTGTGGTTCATCATCAAATGTGAGATTTACAAGGAGGGAAAACAGTACACCTCTCTGAACAGTGTCTGGGAGGCTGTGGTTGCTGCTGCACGCAATGTTGATGGTGAACAGATCGAAACACTGACAGAATCCATGGATGACAGGAAATGTCAGAAATGTATATTTGTGAATGTTGAGATGTTATATTGGTTTCACTGGTGAAAATAAATAATTGAAATGGGTATATGTTTGTTTTTTGTTAAGTTGCCTAATAATTATGCACAGTAATAGTCACCTGCACACACAGATATCCTCCTAAAATAGCTAAAACTAAAAACAAACTAAAAACTACTTCCAAAAATATTCAGCTTTGATATTAATGAGTTTTTTGGGTTCATTGAGAACATGGTTGTTGTTCAATAATAAAATTAATCCTCAAAAATACAACTTGCCTAAGAATTCTGCACTCCCTGTATATCTTCAATGTTTATATTGGGGATTTATACAATAAAATATTTAATGCCTTTTACATTTTAGGATTGATCCTGTGTCATGATTGTCCTTATTAAAGCTATTAAAGGTAATTAAATTAAAGGTAATTTTGCCTTAATTTTCCAATCTATACAACTTCCTTAAAAACAAAAAGAAAATGCCAATTTTTTCGCTATAACATGAAAGCGTGTGGGGATTCAGCGTCAGTTCACTTTCATTAGACAGAAAGCAGTAGTAGATTAAACATTTCTCCTTTTGAGTTCCATGAAAGAAAGTCATGTGGGATTGATACAAAATTGGAGTAAATGATACAGCCTCTATTTTGGGATGAATATATGAGCTGGACTCACGGATGCCTGGCCTTGGCACTGCAGTACTTCTTGTTTTTGTCCGGCTCGCTGACTTGACCATTTCTCCAACACTGAGCACATACAAACTGCATCTTCAGATTCACCGGGCCAAACCTGCGCGTGGTCGGTGCAAACTCCTGTGGGATCCACACAAGAAATGACAAAAGTGAACTCATCTGAACAGGGCATTTACACTACGTTGACACACAATTAAGATTTGTTGACCATTTTCGATTTTGTGATGTCAACCAGCTCACATGATAATTTAAAAGTGACTTTTTTTGACTAGTTTACTCATCAGGTGCGAACCTCCATTTTCCCACTTCCTACAGACAGAGGGCTCCAATTGCTGCGCTACAGGGATTGGTTGCTCCTTTTTAAAACAATGACCCACTGTGCCACTGAAAATTGTGGCATGAAAGTCACTAAAAGATGTGGCAAATCTAATCACTGGTTAAATTCAAGTGGTTTTAGACCCGTCCACATAAAGTATTTCCAAAATCTTTTTTTTTTTCTTTCTGAAACCTCTGGTAAAGGTGAAGATTTTTCCTTAACTCCGTGTACAATGTGGTCGTGTGGACTCTACAACCAGTTTTTGCCTTAATGACATCAGTATGCGCACTGCTTTCTGATTGGCCAAATAGCTGGGTTCACACCAAACACAGAAGATGTGATTTAGCACGTTTTGCGGCAAACATTTTCTGCATCGTTTACACCGTGTGATGGTAATCTGCATGTTCACATGTTTGCATTGACTTGTATGTAAAGTAATCACACAGATATTTAATTCAGCATTTGGAATGAACCCAGAAAACAAGGTTTTTAGCCTGTTGGTTTGGTGTGCCTTTAACATGTATAACAGTGCATTTTTATGTGAAGGTTTTTAAAACAACAAATGCAGGGAAAACTCCATTTATAAAAATACCTGTGTACATGGCCTTAATAGTTTATGGTTAAATTCAGAGCTGCACAACATATCATTTCAGCGTTGATATTCCATTCATTCATTCGCAATGGTCACATCGCAGGATCTGTAATGTTGAGTCATTTGGATGCGCTTTTGATGTATGTGACTGTATGAGGATTTCAAAAGCATTCAGGCCTAAGAAATTGCACTGTTTGTAACTTTAATACTGATTCATTGCATTATTTATGCATTGAAGAGTTTGCAGTATTATTTTACATTTGATTATTACATTAGCGTATATCTGAATACTGTTAGTCTCCTCTGAAAACCATAAAACACAGTTTATTTCATTTGTATCTTTTACTTTAATAGCATTCCTATATGCTTGTAGATTGTTTATTATATTTTATGCATGATTTACTTCACTACAGATCATCCCACTCCATCTAAGATTAATATCTCTATTGAGAAAGGATTTTTCAATTCATTTGGTGCAACTGTGTTCACATTGCAATATATTAAAAACCACTGAAAAAAATAAATAATCGCAATGTTAGATTTTTTTCAATATCATGTAGTCCTAGTAAATTAGTATTTCTTTTCATAAAAGATTGATTTACAATATATTTTTTTAAATTAAGAGGTTTAAATGTTTAAATAACCATATGTAAATACTTGTGAAATTGCACAATAAGTTTGCATTTGTTGACAAATAGCATTTTACTGTTAATTTCTGTGCTGTAACAGCAGACAGTAAGGAAGACATGCTTCTTTATTAATTTTTATGCAGATCATAAACTAAAATAGTGCATTACAGCTAGATCAGAGACATCCTATTTACATTCATGTTTGGTTGAACTAACCCTTTAAACCATGAAATAATAATAGCACATCATAATCACAGTAGGATATACTAATATGGTGGTGCGGTGACTTTGCTTTAAGACATCGTCAATTCTCTAAAATAGATCTGATATGTGGATGCAGTTTACATACATAGCAAAACAACCCAAGGTAGAGATATTGAAAAAACCTGACCTAAAATGAATAAAAAAAAAAAATGCAATTTTTAAGGGATGCTGATGAAGTTCTACACACTTTTGTTTTCTGCACCATCTTTAAAGATTTACAGATAAATAGATGAGCTTGACTTTGTCTTTTACTGGGCACCTTGTAACTACTTTGAATTGTTTTGCACTACTTTGGTTAGATCACAAGCTTGGCAAAAAAAAAGAAAATAAAAGTCTTTTACTTCCTTCACCTGCTCAAAATGAAAGATATTTTGAAGAAATCCGTAACCATTACCTTTCATAGTATTCATTTCTCCTACTATGGAAGTCAGTGGTTACCGGTTTCAGCTTTCTTCGAAATATCTTCTTTTGTGTTCAGCGGAATAAAGAAACTCAATATTTGGAACTGCTTGACAGTGAATAAATAGTAGAATAGACATTCTTGGTAGAACCATCCCTTTAAAAGCATGTAATGTATATGTGAGCAGTATGTATGCCAATGTAAGCTCACCTGTGAATAAACAACAGCGTTCATATTCCAATACCTCTGCGACTCCTGAACAATACCTTCATGTGAGATACCTGAAACAGCCCACAACATAGGTAAACGTGTCAGCTTTCATCAGCTCAGATAATTCCTGATAATCTCGTCGACTGCTCACCTTGTTCACTCTTCATCATCCACACTTTGAGCTCGATGAGGCTGTGGGCATAAAAGCAGGAATCCTCTCGCTGGCAACCGTATCGCACCTCATGCCGACACAGATCCATCTGGCAAAAAGGGTTGTATGGACGAATCTTGGAGTACCTGACCGTTTTGTCCCTTAAATAGTGTACAAGGCACCTGGAGGAAATGGAGGGGGGAAAATCTATAAAATCTATATTACTAAATAAAAGATCTCAACAAGAGCTGGACAACAAAAATGAAATTGAAAGGCCACTAAATATATTGCATACACAGTTGGGTCCATAAATATTTGGAGCTCGACACAATTCTTACATTTTTGGCTTTATACACCAACAAGATGTGCTTAACTGCAAACTGCTAGCTTTAATTTGAGGGTATTTACATCTAAAGCAGGAAAACGCTGTAGAAATTACAAAAGTTTGCATATGTGCCTCCCACTTGTTAAGGGTCCAAAACAAATTGGACAGAATAATAATCATAAATCAAACTTTCACTTTTTAATACTTGGTTGCAAATCCTTTGCAGTCAATTACAGCCTGAAGTCTGGAACGAGTAGACCTCACCAGACGCTGGGTTTCATTCCTGGTGGTGCTCTGACAGGCCTCTACAGCAACTGTCTTCAGTTCCTGCTTGCATTATCCCTTCAGTTTTGTCTTCAGCAAGTGAAATACATGCTGGATTCAGGTCAGGTGATTGACTTTGCTATTGCATAACATTACACTTCTTTCCCTTCAAAATGTCTTTGGTTGCTTTTGCAGTATGCTTTGGGTCATTCTCCATCTGCACTGTGAAGCGCCGTCCAATGAATCTTGAAGCATTTGGCTGAATAGGAGCAGAAAATATTGCCTGAAACACTTTATGCTGATGCTTTAGTCAGCAGTCACATCATGAATAAATACAAGAGATCCAGTTCCACTGACAGCCATACATGCCCACGCAATGACACTACTATCACCATGCTTTACTGCTTAAAATCATAAGCAGTTCCTTTCCTTCTACATAGTCTTCTCTTCCCATCCCTCTGTTACAAGATGATCTTGGTCTCATTTGTCTGGACCTCTGGACTCTTTCATCTGCTCATTTTAATTGGGATAATGAGGGCATAACACACAACTGGCCATGGAACAGCTGAGAAGCCAATTGTGCAATTACTGTTGGACCCTTAACAAGTGGGAGGCACATATGCAAACTGTTGTAATTCCAACAGCGTTCACCTTATTTGGATATAATTCCCCTAAAATTAAAGCTAACAGTCTGCAGTTAAAGCACATCTTATTCGTTTCATTTCAGATAAATTTTGTTGGTGTATAAAGTCAAAAATGTTAGAATTGTATCAATGTCCAAATATTTATGGACCTAACTGTATTTGCTGTAAAATTCCTTAAAATTAATAAGAATATTTCAATATTAAAAACAATTTTATTTTTATTAAAGTAAATATTATATATACAAATTTTGTTTAAAGTGCACAAGAGTTTTTTTTACTATTACCATAATACTACCATTTTAATTGTTGACATCAGTATAATAATAATAATAATAATAGTCTAACAATAAGGTTAAATCTGTTGTGGCTTAAAATTTGGGTTGTTCCACTAAGTACTGTTTTCTTAATTCTTCAGAAGTCAACAATGGTATTCAGCTGCATCAGCTGTGTTATCCGCGCATTATAGACTGTAACTGCGGCCCTTTATCTGGATCCACGTCACTCATCAGTGAATAACGCAAGAGCTACACTAACCATTTCTGTTGAGTGCAGGAACACAATGACCAATCACAGGCGTTTAAGAAATTGCTCGGCAGCGCCCAAAATACATTTTCTTAAAAATAAATTTCTTTATTTGCTATAAATGCTCATGTTGTTCTGTTCATGTTCTTGAGTTTTGTTTGATACATTCAAAAAAAGTTCTTTGAGCAGGTAAAATTAAAGGTACAGTTTATATATCTGACTACTTGTATTAAAGGACAAATTTGTATTAGAAATAATATATAACTATAAATGTTTTTACAAATTATGTATTTTAATATAAGAACTATTGTGCTGTGAAGTTAAATCTAAAGTTGTGTATAAAAAGCATTGTTAATGCACCGTGAATTTTCACAGTATGTCTGATAATATTTTCTCTTCTGGAAAAAGTCTTATTTGTTTTATTTCTGCTAGAAAAAAAATCAGCTTTAAATTTAAGAACCATTTTAAGGTCAAAATTATTAGCCCCTTTAAGCTATTTTTTTCGTCTGTCTACAGAACAAACCATCATTATACAATAACTTGCCTAATTACCCTAACCTGCCTACTTAACCTAATTAACCTAATTAAGCCTTTAAATGTCACTTTAAGCTGTATAGAAGTGTCTTGATAAATATCTAGTCAAACATTATTTACTGTCATCATGGCAAAGATAAAAGAAATCAGTTATTGAAACTATTATGTTTAGAAATGTGATGAAAAAATTTTTCTCTCTATTAAACAGAAATTGGGGGAAAAATAAACAGGGGGGCCAATAATTCAGGGGGACTAATAATTCTGACTTCAACTGTATAAGATTTTTGATTCATTTATTTAATTGAATTTAAAATACTGTAGTTATTTTCTTGATTTGTAATGATAACTGACAACCTTATTGGAAAAAACGATTTTAAATAAACAGAAGCATAGTGCAGCATACATGATTCTGCTTGGTCTTTCTTCTCTGCTATTAAAACCACCACATCAAACCTGCAGCTCTTTTATGAAATTATAGTAAATCACATTTTAAATAGCAAATTGCAATTTTAATCAGATAAATTTCAATTAGATTTTTTCTCAATCCTTATAATGTTGCATCTGAAATTTAGTGTAGTAAAAATTATTTTTACAGGAAAAAAAAAAGTACAAAATTACATTTTACTCAAACATAAAAATAGTAAATTCAGAAAAATATATAAAACTGTATTATTTCTATAGCTGTATTAACTATCAATGTGATGGACTGTAAATCAGTGCTGACTTGCCTGAGATGCAGTTTTATATTGAGGATTAAATCGGGTGCACCATTAAAACACCTTCGTCACGCAAACACTTTCATACAATATGCGGGTGTGAAACTGGCCTACTGACACAGTTCAAAAAACTTGACAGTCTAATTAAAACAAAGCTGGTTCATTTTTACCAACCAAATACATTTTAACATACAAACAGCCCTCATTTGGCCTAATTTAATCCTCAACACCAGATTTGATAAAAAAAAAAAATAAAAAAAAACATTAATTCAGACTAACTGCATGGCATTTAAAGTCTGGACAAGTCTCCACAAGAAGAGATGCTTACTTCTTTTCCTCAAACGCATGCTTTGTCACTGGGTGAGAGCATAGGCTGGGGTTGTCCTTATTGGTTTTGCTGATTATTCTGGGTTTGTGATCAAAGCACACCTACAGACAGGTCACACATGTTAGTTTAAATCGATGCAAATTTCAGCAATGACGGAAAAACAAACAGTGAAACTGAAAGTCCATTCAATTCAAAACCAGTCAATCCGGTTCAATGATGAAACGACAGGGAGTGTTAAAACAAACAAACAAAAAAAAAAAACTGAGGATTGAACTCATTGTCAACATGATAAGTAATTCAATCTATATTAAGAGCAAAGCATTCAAAACAGTGGGAGCCATTACCTCACAGAGGAACAGAAATATCCCATGGTGCTCCTGTAGGATTTTGGCCACAGTCAAATTAATCTTAGGTCTAGATCCATAAGGATCGCACAGATTGTCCCGACAGATGAAGCCTTTGCGCTCAAGCATCCACACATCAATTTCCTCTTGGCAATAAGCAAAGGTACAGTGGCCAAGATACCGGCATTCCTGTCCTATAGCCACATCTATAAAAGCACAATTTGAAAAGTCTTAGCAACTTGTAAAGTAGCAGAAATAAAACTCCAAAAGATTTACATTGTGATTACCTTTGCAAATATAATAAGGCCCCATGTACTGGTTTTTAGGTCTAGGCCGAATAAGTTTCCACGTCTGAAGTTCCACATGTTTGGTTCTTCCCAAAAGCAAATCTTTTTTGCATTTGTGGTCCTCTGGAAGGTAAGTGTAATCCAGCACACCCGGGCCTGTGAACACAGTCATAAGAGAAACCTCATTGTTTGCATCTTTTAAAAGGTCATGCACTGCATTGGCTGCTTAGCAACACTCCTGCATGACTGATGCTCACCGGTTTTAATGTAGCATGAAGAACAGGCTTGTTTAAAATCATGGGTATCAGCAAGTGGGTTCTTAGCGAGGTCTAGCTGCGGTGGATATTCCTGGGTGTACGTCCCATCAGATGTGCAGTAACCCATCCCGATGGGCGGAATGGTTGGCACTGACATGTCACTATTGCTCAGCTGAAAGAGCAAATAACTGGGATTAACCAAAGAGAATCACGGAAATGAATATTTATAAAACAATATTTAAATAAATTAACTCTTACCGACAGAAAATGATGCTGGCTAAAAGCTTTATCTGGTCCATAATGATAAAAAAAAACAGAAAAGGAAATTCAGAAATTATGAAGGAAAATAAAAAACAAAAAAGAAAGTCACTGACAAAAGGGATTAAAATTAACACTTTTGTGATGTGAAGACACCAAATTGAGGTGAATTTTAAATTTAGTGATTCAATTCAACTGCACTTTACAAAGACTGCCAATTAAAAAAACTGATTTAAGTTTGATAAGTGGCTCAATGACTCATGTCATTTATCACAAATGCTCCAGGAGTGGCACTCAAGAAATCTATTGTGAAAGTGTGCTGCAGCGATGATGCATTTTATAGGACTATAACCATACACATCACCTTGAATCCCTCAAACACAGACGCAATGAGACATTTCTATTTACTTTTGATTTTAGCAGAAAATAAAGCTATATAATGTTTATGAAATCTAAAATTATGTGCATTGCAGTACTGTTTTAACCAACACAGGCCAAGACCTTCTTCAGATCTTCATTTTTAATAACCATGTTCATATATTTATCTTTTAGTAAATGCCATTTGAATTGACTCCTAGATAAAACTTAACTAAGCTTGCTTTTGACTTTTTGAAAACATATTTCAAGTTGTCTGTTTTAATTAGGACGTTTAAATCATTTTGTGGACTCTGATGCTGTACAGAAACCACAGCTTAAATAACAGCATAGCAAGTGGACAAGATTATTCCTTCCTCTTCGTTACTAGTAAACATCAATAAACAATTCTCTCATGTTTGTAAAATTGCTCAGCATTTCAACTGGTAAAAGATATCGGTTAAAAATCTTGCAAACAATGTAATGTAGAACTACATTTGCATTCAGTGTCCACGGTTTGTGAGTCTGCTAGAGAAATTAGCTGTAGACAAGAGCATGTCACTAAAAACTTGCGATATACAAGCTGAGAAATCCATTGTATGTTACTTTTGTTTTAACCTGTTGGTAATATGGTAATTATAAATAATTGTGTCATGAAAATTAATTACAAAAGCCGCTGTGTACATTGGCGTGAAAAATCGGGAGTAAAAACATAACTTTAAGTTTAGACATTAATTTTAAAAGCATTTAGAACTTTAGGCCAAATTAGCTAAATATAAATTCTGAAGTGAAAAAAAGCATTGGACATACTTGAAATCACTACCATCTCAAAAACAAAAAAAAATAATTTCGAAGTTTGCGGTGGAATAGTGTAAAACTACACAATTTCAAACACAATAAGGTTGTAAAAGTGAACTGAGTTCAAGTGACAAGCTGAAGTCAGTGACAACATCTGCATTTCCATGCGATTATAAGACATGCAAAAGATTTAATAATATGTCAAGGAAGTTCCTGCAGATGTATTTTAAGTCATTAAATAAACTGAAAATATTCTGAGCTTGTGATCACCACAGATCATATATTCAGTAAGAAGCCGTCATATTTTTAGCAAAAAATCTATATTGACTCCTGGACAATGGAACAAGATGTGCTAAAATGCTAACTCATTTCTACAGCATGCTTTTTCACAGTTTTTAATTGCTGAAACAAACATGGCTTTTAGGGATGCTCAAAATGATGGATTAACCGTTAACCGAAAGTGTGCGTTTGTAAATGATTAATGGTAGCAGTTAAACGATAAAAAAAATATTATTTTATATATTTTTAAAGTTTGGCTGCATAAAGGGCAGATCACTGAATGCGCTTTTTTCGTTAAGAAGGGCATTTTTAAATGGTTTATTGACTGTTTTGCGAGCTGCTTATGCGCCCTGCGCGCCCCACATTATGCTGTTGCGCACTGTGTGCTCGCGGTTGAAATAAAACTCAACCCTGAGCGGAATAGTGCATTACGTCAGTCGCGTCTTTTTCATTCTTCAATCAAATGAAAGCAGAGCAGGGTTTCTGCTTAGGTGCATGCAGTATTTGTGTTGTCAGGATGACGGATATTTGTTTAATGATGGAAAGAGGAGAAACTTGTGGTCACAGTTTCAAGTTAGCCAGAGCTGTAGGCATATTACTTCACAAATCATGGATATCACAATGTTATTCTGTATATTACAATTATAACAACATGGACAGCAACACTCGCGCACAATAGACCAGCTGATTCAGTCATTTCCTATAGTGACATAAATAAGAGCACCGCACTTCTTTTTCCTTGTCAACATAAAGGCAGTGTGGTGCAGTGCGCCTCGCATTTTTGGAACGGAAAAGCGTGTTCGATGTGATCAGCCCCTGATGTGTAACAAATATTTGTTAACTTGCGGGATGGTAACACGTGCAACCACAAGTGCCTACAGACGTATTTTGTCAAAGAAGCAAAATGAAAGAAGAATATTTCTAGTCACAGTTTGACAGACGAGTGGACACAAAGCAGCGCTGATGCTGATTGTGAGTGAGACGGAGGAAATAACTCAATATGACTTTTCAAAACTATAACTTTTTAAATATAATGATAGCTAGGCCATTGTCTTGGTGTATTAATTTAATTGAATCAAAATAGTCTATAACATGTGAGACTATTACATGTGTATACAGTCATGTAGATGCAGTGAACATGCTCTTAAGCATTCTCAGACCATTCCAGTATTGTGGAAGTCTTTAAACATATGTATGTAGATTGACGCCTGATGTTTGAGAAGAATATTAGGGGTTTAGCTTAATCAGTTGTGTCACTGACAATTCTGATGTCCGCAAAATAAAAAATACATATATAAATATAATAATACACAAATAGAGTGAGGGCGATTTATCTTCACAGCTGGACATTTATCTTAATATAGTGCCATTTATTTCATATGAAATTATAAATATGTTTTTGTTCTCCACGACTTATCAGCCTTATTGAACATTTTCAATAAATAAAGGTGTCACAATAAAGAACAACAAAATTTAATGTTTTAATGGTTTCAAAAAAGTTGTCAAAATATAAAAAGCTCTTGTTCAGTCACATGGTCTAGAATGGAGTGCTTTGATTATTTTGTTTTCAGTGGAATTTCCAGATTTAAAGTGAGCATATAGTGTCACTCTAGAAGACATGGTGTTCAAGCTGATATGTTTTTAAAAATAATGACAATAATGATTGCATTTCATAAAACAGCCACTAGAAATTTCGTCCTGAGGTATTTATTAATGAGTTTATAATTTCCTATTTAATTAACAGCAGTTGTAATATTGCATTACCTGTCTCTCGCATGTGCTGGTGAGCGCAGGGAATCAAATTTTGAACCCTTATCATCATTATGAAAGAATAAAAATGCCAACACACCTGTCTGAGTCTCTGAGAGTGACAAACTATCCAACGAATCCAGCGGTGAAGAAAATGTGTCCAGACCAAGAGAATACGATGAAATTGGTTTGTGATACGGTGCAGGTAAATTTACTGTGCAGTGCGAATCCATGCCCAGAAATGGATGGCTCAGATGAGAAGGCATGAGCAAAGGACTCTGTATTGAACTACTGACAGCAATACTGGTTGGTAAAGGAATAGGTCCATCAACTGTGGGAATATCCTGAGTGGAGAAAATAAAATGTAAATAAACATGGTGCATATATAATCCATGCAAATTGACCAAATATGGACTTTAGCTTACCAAATTAGCCTCAGGTGGACTTGCTCGGTCCAATAGCTCATCCAGATCATCCCCAATAATATCTGTATCAAAGTCTAAGTGAGCATTTGGTACTGCATAAGAGTCGTTGGGTCTGGTTCCATTGACCAACGGCATATGTAAAGGCATGGCAACAGGCTCAGGTTTGTGTGTCTCTATGGGGGCGACTGGTTGTGAAATGAGACCAACCAGAGGCTTGGACTCTACTTCTTCCTTCTCACTGACAGTTGAAGACACTGGCATGTTGACGGGTATTGGGCCGCTCATACCATGAATATACTGGCCCACTTCTGTAGACACAAAAAGGCAATAATGAGCTGAACGTACAAGTTTGGGGTTTGTAAGATTATGGGTGCATTGGTTTGATCAATAGTACAGCAAAAAAACAATAATACAACAAATTAATATTAGAATTATAAAACTAAATAAAAATATATACATTTATTTATTTTCCATCTCATATTATAGTCTATCTTGAGTGAGACAAGATAGACTATAAATCAGGACTGCAAAATATAATGTTTGAGCATAGACATTGTGATGTGACTCTTGCAGTTGCCCACATCTCGAAGACCTGAATGTGCAGATTTATTTCAATGTTTAACCATGAAAGAGTGAACTTTCTATTTAAGTCCTGTTCCGGTGTAAACATACCAATCAAGTTTAAAGCAGTGGAGAGACTGGATACAGTTCAGTTGTATATAATATAATATAGGGCGTCGCAGTGGCGCAGTAGGTAGTGCTGTCGCCTCACAGCAAGAAGGTCACTGGTTCGAGCCTCGGCTGGGTCAGTTGGCGTTTCTATGTGGAGTTTGCATGTTCTCCATGCGTTCGCGTGGGTTTTCTCCGGGTGCTCCGGTTTCCCCCACAGTGCAAAGACATGCGGTACAGGTGAATTGGGTAGGCTAAATTGTCCGTAGTGTATGAGTGTGAATGAGTGTGTGTGGATATTTCCCAGAGATGGGTTGCGGCTGGAAGGGCATCATGCTGGATAATTGATTGGATAATGGATAATTGATAAAAATTGGGTGTTCATTGCGCTGTATCGACCCCAGATTAATAAATGGGACTAAGCCGAAAAGAAAATGAATCAATGAATAATATAATATATCAGGGTTTCTGCAGGTTTCTTTAAGTCAAATTTAAGACTTTAAGATGATTATGAATGAAATTTTAGACTTACAAAGGGCTAAACATTAAGAATTTTTTTCTAATGGGGCAGCTAGTTCTGTAAATAGTTTTTGTATTAATGGAAGATCATGTAAAGGGATGTGTTGCTTTAGTTTTCTTTTCCTGCTTAGGGAATTAAATTAGTGGAATTTGCTGTAAACATGTCAAACAGCTTTTGTGAATTGTATCTCTTTGCAATAAAAAAATATATTTTAAATAAGATGGATTATTGGTGATTGAGTGTTGGCTTAAAATGATTTAAGTCCTACGACACAATATTTAAGTGAATTAAAGACTTTAAGGCCTAAAATTTTGTTTTTTAAATTTAAGACATTAAGATTTTTAGACCTCACAGAAAACCTGAATATAATATAATATAATATAATATAATTTAATATAATAGCATACTCATGCTTGTTCATGCCTGACTGTACATAGAATAGATCTAGGCCTATATTTTTAATCAAATGTTTATCGAATTTCTTCTTTTTAATAGGTTATCACTTTCCTAATGCAGTCACTCTGAAAGGCTCTACAGTAAAGTACAGAGCTCTCAACCATTGCAAGACGTATCCATTATGCACATCAACCATTTAATGAAAGGAATTGCTTTCATACTCTGGGTGAATGCTTGGCTGTACATACAAATGAATATATTTAAAATATGAAGTGAACAGCAAATGTCTGTGAAACAACTGTTTTGTGAGGGAACGCAAAACTTTATGAGAGCATGCAAAAACTTGAATTATTTTTCTCCTACTCAGTTTTTTCCCCGCCACCACATCCCTTCTGGCTCTCTATAATATCCAGCCTTTTTTGTGACTTCTACAGTGCCATGTTACCTACATGGCCAATGTGATTACGCAAAACAAATCTACTACAAATCATGGGTTCAGAGCCAAAAAAAACACCAATGTGTAAACAGTCCACTGGTGCAGGTGGAGGTGGGTCAATCCAACTAGGATGCAACCAGGCAATTGTGAAACCAAATACAAAGGCACCCTTTAGTTCTTTGAAATGTTCATTTGGATCCCTGTAATCTTCTCAGCCAAGTTTAAATGCCATATTTTGGTGTAATTTCCTCACAACACTTCCCATAACAATCCCATTTTCAGTCAGTAAGGATGAGCTGGCGTTTTTTTTTTCTGTTACTGCCAAAACTAGAAATGCAGATAGGATTTGTTTTAATGGATACTAATAGAGATTTTAACCAAAAAAAAACAAAAAAAAAACTTGCAGCTGATTCTGATATTGGTCATTTTTATACAGTACACTATATTGAACATTGACAAGATCCATTTAACATTCAACTGTCCAATATTTTAAGAGGCACAAAATATGTTTAATATTTTTTCAATAATGGTTACTTTTACCTGACTTAATATTACATCTTTTAATAAACATAACAACTAAGCCTTTATTATATACATTTTGCAGCTCCAGAAAAGTATTGACTCACTGAAGTAAAAAGCAGTCAGTCTCTTCTAATGTCCAAGATGTTTCAGCCCAAACTAACCATTGGTTTTGAGCATGGTGAATGCCTGCTGCTTTCCACATGCACATCTGACATTTTGTACTTATTACACTCAGCTCTGATATTTTGTAAAGATTATATTTTGTTTTTTGCAAGTGTTCACTACATTTTGCTCTGAGAAAAATGCTGAATTATTCAAATGACATGCAGCTAATTGCTTGCACAATTAGCAAACCATCAACATCTGCCTCTCATATTATTGCTGATATGCCAACAGCTTTAATTTGATCTAATAATTGGCGGATAAATATCAGCAGCCAATATTTTACAATACATCAACTACATAAGTGCTAATTTCACAACATTTTTTTACCTTTATTTGCTAGGACAGTGGAGTGTGAGACAGGAAAAAAAAAAAAAAGGAAAATGTTCGGCAAATTTTGGGAATCTAAATCAGGTTGGCGTGAGAACCAGTGCTATACGTTGACGCAATTAACCACTAGGCTATTAGTGCCAACTTTCCAAAACATTCTAAAGTCATTACAGTCACACACATTTGCTAAATAAAAACATTGTTTTTTGTTTTGTTTTTTCAAAACACTCTTACTGACCTCAAAAAAATGTAAATAGAAGTATAAAATATATATATTCTTACCACTTTCAATATCATCCACAGAGGAAGAGCTTTGTGAATGCTATTAGGAAATAAAGCAACAGAAAGAATGTCAAAATTTATTATTTTTAACACACACACACACAAACAACCACACACACAGCCAGCATTTTACCTTATCATTAACAGCTCCTGACATACCTGACCCAGGCAAAACATTTAAGGCAGGCTGGAAAAAAAAAAACACACAACTGAATAGGTCAGATAGAAATAACTGCAGATTATGAGCTTTAAGCATGGCACAATTATAAATAAGACACTAATTAAACGCTTTCCTCCTAATTAGCTAGAGGCGCATCCTACTTCATTTTAATCACACAGTAACTTTACCTTGCTTCTCACATAAGCCTTACGGATTTTTAATCCCAACATTTTGGCAAGCTCCTGGGTCAATTCAATCACACGAGTATCCTGCAAATGAGCAAAACAAAACATGAAGATGCAAAATGCACATTCCTTAGGGTAATGCAAAAAAAACTTAATTAAAGCCGTAAATGCTCTGACCTGAGGCACTGCCATCGAGCATTTAGCAACTGCCTCGTAAGCCTCCTGAAGTCTCCCTATTTCTTTTAGGCAACGAGCCTTGCGGTAAAGTGCTCTGTAGTTGCTCTCATTGAGCTGAAGAGCTTTTTCACAGTCGTCTAGAGCTTGATCGTGCAGTTCCTGCATCAATAATCAAACACATTACAGTGCATTAATAAAACCAACTGAGAAAATTAACACTGCAGCATAAGCAGCTGTCGAATACTGCGTGCAAATGCACTACCCCTTATTCAAAGCAATCTGATCAAAAATATAGTTTAACAATAACATTGTGAAATAGGGCTGCACAGTTTCTGTATCAATATCACAATTTATGATTCTGCATTAAGGCGTATTGACCACAGGTCACACCAATCACTCGACGCAGAAGTATAAATTAGCCTTTAGTCACAATGTTAGTCAAGATTTGCAATGTCATGTTGTGATTAATATAACATGACCTAATCTAATAGGTTTTAACAGTATGAAAGACTTTTATTGTAATGCGTTTTAAGGCCCGTGACTAAGATTAAGCTTATTTAAACCATTTGGGCACAAGAAATGATAAAGTTTGCCACTTTAACAAAGATGAACTGTGTTTATCTATACACTGAAGACTATATGGTGTCAATTTAGATTTGATTATTGCAATTTGAAACTCAATGCTGTTAGACTTTACTGAAAACCATGAAGTACTGTTTATTTACAGTTTTTCTCAGTCGCTTTGTTGCATTTCTCACAACACTATTTACATTTGCACAACAGTTAATGCATTTCTCAAAACAATTAGTCATTTGTGCACATCATAGTAGCAGTTTCTCATTCCTTCCAGCTAACTGCAAATGCTTTTGGACATGCATCAATTGCTTTCATACAACTCTCTGCTGTTTGTAACATTATCATTTCCTTATGTCATGTCTGACAAAATGAGCTAAACTTGTGGATGCTGAATAGTCATTCCATCTAAAACTAATAGTCCTCATTTCATTACATACAAAAATGCTGAGCTAGTTGTCAAAATCTGTCAAAGTAATTTTATTTAAAAACTTTAAATATTTTTTTTCTGAAAATGTCTTCTAAATTGAACAATTTGATGAATGATTTACAGACCTGTGTATGTTGTAGGTTCAGTTCCAATATGTACTGCAATATTGTTTACAGTAGTGCACAGCTCTACCCAAAGGAAGTCTATGTTTGTTGTAAAAAAGGGTTTATTTATTCTTTTGCACAATGCTGTGAATAAATTTTAATTGTAAAGAGCATCTGCAGTAAAAATGTGAAACATGCATATTCAGTGTCTTGTACTCAGATACCTCACTAAATGCACTATGTCTAACTTTACTGTAGTTTTCAAATGGCTGTGCAAACAGTATATGGTGCTGTCTTGAGCATTTTCAGAAAGTTTCACCAAAATCTGACTTTTATGCATTGGTCCTAATGTACAGAGTAAAGCGTCATAATGAAAACATGACAAAGCCATTTGGCTATCTTGTTCATAAACAATGGTGGCAGGACTATGCATTTAGACAACACTGACACTTTCATTGACATGAATACTAGCTTTTGAGGAATGTTTTCTCCATTTTGAGCAAGTGCCACTGACAAGCAAGTGTTTGTACTAATTGTTTTGAGAAATGCATTAACAGTTGTGCAAATGTAAATAGTGTTGTGAGAAATGCACCAAAGTGACTGAGAAAAACTGTAATTACTATCTTTGTTGTAATGTTTTCATTTCAGCATTGTTACTATGTAATAGCATACTAATTTGTTACTAATTTAGCATATTTTAAGCAGATGTACTCAAGAATCCCAATCAATGTTAAATGATAAATTCTTTCCAAATAGTTACTCAAGTCATCTTGTGACATTATATATATATATATATATTAATTTAACTAAAAAAATTAAGTATATTTGATATTTTATTTTGGCAAGATTGAAAGAAGTTTTTAATTTTTTAAAAAGCCATTAAAAGGTCAAAATTATTAGCCCCTTTAAGCTATACATTTGACTGTCTACAGAACAAACCATCATTATACAATAACTTGCCTAATTACCCTAACCTGCCTAGTTAACCTAATTAACCTAGTTAAGCCTTTAAATGTCACTTTAAGCTGTATAGAAGTGTCTTGATAAATATCTAGTCAAATATTATTTACTGTCATCATGACAAAGATAAAATAAATCAGTTATTAGAAATGAGTTATTAAAACTATTATGTTTCGAAATGAGTAGAATAAATCTTCTTTCGGTAAAACAGAGATTGGGGAAAAAATAAACAGGGGGGCCAATAATTCAGGGCAACTAATAATTCTGACTTCAACTGTATAGGCAATAAAACCGATTCTGATTCCGCAGGAAAAAAATATCGCAATGTCAGTTTTTTCTACAATACCGTGCAGCTCTATTGTGAAAGATCAATACAATTTAAGTTGAATTTTAGCCAAGCCAAGCTGAATTTTACAAAATCTTTCAAAAATAATTCTAAAACGATGAACTGATGGCCAAGAAACACCTATTATTAACGCTGAAAACAGCACTGCTTTAATCTAATTTATGTGGAAGCAGGCTTTTTATAAAATAGAAACATTTGATCAATTGAATGCATCCTCAATTAAGGAGTCCATGCACGTGAATGCTTATTCTTACAATGTTCAAGTAGGAAGCGGCACGATTCGCATGAAGCTTCTCATTCAGATCTTGAGAGATGAGGATGTCCTCTGAGTCTGCATACTCGGATATGTTTAAGGCCTCAGTATATAAATTAACAGCTCGCGCCCATTCGCCTTCATGGAACACGTCGTTTCCCTCGCCAAACAGATTCCTCACTAAACTCTGAATGAACACCTACAAGACAAATGGATGCATAAATATAAACACAGAATTCTCAACTGAAATCAGTGCTGGATTGACCGAGAGTGAGGAGCGTTTACCTCATACTGCTCCTGAGAGCCAGGAAAAGGCAGGGTTGATCTATGATTAGAGGGAAGATTAAAAACATAAATGAAACACGGATGCAAAGAACATGAATGATGACATATTTAAAACATGTCACTGATTATTAATGGGGTTTGGTGACAAAGTTGTGGGTAATTTGCATTCCAGAAAGTGTTTGAACTGCAACCAAATTCTTTTCATTCATACCAGAAATAAACATCAGAGGATGATGTCAGACATTTCTCATAGCTTTCCTCTATTGCACAAACTGATCTCAAACAAGCTCTATTCCCAGGTTGAAATACTGATAACACTTACTGAATGAACTGCAGTCCTTTCTGAATGTCCTGCCACCGGCTGCTTCGGTCCTGGCCTGTGGCTGACATCTTCCCATGCGTGCGTGTAGGACTTGACTGTGTTCAATGACTGTGATTACATACCATGTAGAAAAAAAATTAAGAAGATTACACACGTAGAAAAAAAAATTGAATCAGATTACATTATAAAGAAAATGCAAGCATATTTCTATTAATATTACACAGTGACTTTAATGTTAATAATAAAGTAATAATAAAGATGAAATAAAAAAGTAAGGTAAAAAGCACTAGTTCTAGTTTCCCAGCAAACAAATTAGATGTAAAAAAAATATTCAACTTTAACTTGTCTCAACCATTTTTTGGAGAAGTTGATTTTAAAGAACTGACAGAGAAATTGAACTGACATAATTACTTATTACTATGCTCAAATGCGTAATACATAATGATGCATTATGACAAATGCTAAGGAAATACTGCTAAACTTAGATAAAAAAACACAAGGCTGAAATATTAAAATAGTTAAGAAATAAAAGAGAAACAAACATCTATCTAAATCTAACATTAATTAATGTTTTAACAGTTCGCATGTCTGGATGGATGGATAGACTGATTGATGGATGGACGGATAGACGAACAGACGAATGGATGGATATATGTATGGACAGATGGATGGACGGATGAATGGACAGACAGACGGACAGATAGATATATGGACGGATAGACTGATTGATGGATGGACGGATAGACGAACAGACAAATGGATGGATGGACAGATAGACGAATGGATGGATATAGGTATGGACGGACGGACAGATAGACGAATGGATGGATATATGTATGATGTATGGACAGATGTATGAACGGATAGATAGATAGATAGATAGATAGATAGATAGATAGATAGATAGAT
>CAIGQZ010032903.1:9670002-9690049 GCA_903798205.1 Danio tinwini | reverse complement strand
CTCAGACACACACACACACACACACACACACACACACACACACACACACACACACACACAGTTAAAGTCAGAATTATTAGCCCCCCTGAATTATTAGCCCCCCCTGTTTATTTTTTTCCCCAATTTCTGTTTAACGGAGAGATTTTTCAACACATTTCTAAACATAAGTTTTAATAACTCATTTCTTATCACTAATTTATTTTATCTTTGCCATGATGACAGCAAATAATATTTGACTAGATATTTTTCAAGACACTTCTATACAGCTTAAAGTGACATTTAAAGGCTTAACTAGGTTAATTAGGTTAACTAGGCAGGTTAGGGTAATTGGGCAAATAATTGTATAACAATGGTTTGTTCTGTAGACTATCGAAAAACTGGCTTAAAGGGGCTAATAATTTTGACCTTAAAATGGCTTTTACTAAAATTTAAAACTGCTTTTGTTCTAGCCGAATTAAAACAAATAAGACTTTCTCCAGAAGAAACAACATTATTAGACATACTGTGAAAATTTCCTTGCTCTGTTAAACATCATTTGGAAAATATTTAAAAAAGAAAAAAAATTCAAAGGGGGGCTAATAAATCTGACTTCAACTGTATATATACACTGCACCACCGTGCTGCCCCATGCTATTTATTGATTTATTTGTTTATGTATTTATTAGTTAGTTAGTTACTTTACAACATCAAGTTTAACAATAAAAATTTAAAAATATTTCCTTGGCAACTAGCTGAAATTAAATAATCAAATAAAATAATAAACAATAAAAAGTTTTTTATTATAATAACAACATAAAATACCCAAAAATATTTTTGGCCAATTACTACAAATGAATTTATTTACATTGTAGATTTCACAAACAATTACACAATTTCACAATAAAGGCCAAGCAGCATTTACATTTTGAAATAAATACATAAATAGTGTTTAGAGATTGAGACTGGAAGGAATGAAGAGGAAACTAAAAAGGGAAAAATGACTATGAAGGATTCGTTTGGTCTTTTTTTCGACTTCAGGAAGTAGGAATACAGGGTGTTTGTAATAACAGACAGGAGACTTCAGGCTAAAAAGCGGTAGTGTCTTTAACCAAACCACAAGATATTTTAAGATTTCCTTCCAGCAGTAAACACCATAACGTGCTATAGAAAACACTCAGTGAGATTTACAGTATATTGTTTATCACTAACAGCCATAAAATGATGGCTTTAACATGATACATGGTTATAATACGGTTACCTCAGCTCTATATGCAAACTGCTAATTTTACACAGCTAACAATTAGCATTGATGTGTCTTCAACGCAGACTCGCTTAATGATAGATGTGCGAAAATCCTGTGCCGATGTGACCGTGAAGCAGCCAGATGCCTCAGAAAGGCCCCGTTCAACCCAAAATATGCTCTGTGGCCGGATTTCCTCTGCGGATGCGTTCATCCTACCTGCAACATTTACTAATGCCGCTATACAGCAGTTGGTAAACAAACCTTTCAGAGCTTGTCTTCTATATGTTTCATGCTAACTTTGATTTTCTGTCTTTGTATTGTTCAAACTATTTCCATTTTTTCTACATATATCTGTATTTTGTACTGGCAAAGTTGACTTTCAGAAGTGAATGGATTAAAACATGTCCTTATACTATAAGTCTGATCACTTGAGTGTTTACACTGTGAAAGCAGTCTGGTTGAAAAGGTTTTCAATGACTTTTTAAACTTATGAGCCCTATCATACACCCAGAGCAATAAGGCGCACAACGTGTTTGACATGATTTGTTGCTATTTTCAGACCAGCACAACCCTAATTTTCACATTTTGCGCCATGTTGTTTAAATAGCAAATCCATTTGCACGGCTTTGTGGACTCATGGGTGTGCTGGTCTAAAAAGGGAGTGTGTTAAAGTGCATTTGTTGGCGCGTTGCTATTCTGAGTAATTAAAATAGACTGCGCAATTGACCAGCTGAAAGCAGGTCTTAAGTCCAGCACAGAGCGCGTTGGATATTTAGAACGCATACACATTGCTTAATACACACAGGATGTAGAGCAATACACAAATATCTTTACATATGAAAAAGAATTAAAGGATTAAAATGTCACAAAAATTATTATTTTCTACATAAATATAAAAGCCACTGCTTCCATGCCTTCTTCATGTCAGGGGGCTCTTTTCAGTTTATTAATGACAATCTGCATTTGTGTAATGTTATTATTATTATTAGCAGTATTATTTATTATATGCATATTTATATTTGTTTGAATAAAAACAAGTTTAGATTAGTCCACCTGTCGGGTTTTGGAGACGTCTGCATCACCATATGGGGCAAAAGAACAAGTTGTGTGTTTGGATATAACACAGTTCTTTGACCACACTTCATTATTATTGTTCATTTATTTGTTTGCTGGAAATTAGAAATTAATTTAGAAATAGTTTTGAAACAAATCTTTGCGCTTAACAAACAAAATTAAATATGTAAGCTAATGGATGTCTACAGTGGAGTGCGTACAACACCCTTTCCTAATCCACGAAAATAAAGGAGTAAAAAGAAAGTAAAGAGGCCAAGTGGAGGAGGCTTGTTCTTTATTGTCACTCTGCAGATGGTTTGTTTAACCGTTACCTCGCTAGTGAAACATTCAGAACTTTTTTTTATTATTAATAGTCTGAACTATTATTTACAGGATATACAAGAATTAGTTTATTTAAAAGAGATGTTGCTTATTTTCTACTTTTAATATTAACAGATTTAACATTAAAAGTAACTAATTTTGTTTCCAAAAGTTTAAGTTATTTATTTTCATTACTGTTTTAGACAATGTGTGCGTCACTTTCAATTGTTTATTGTTCAACAATCATAGATAGTATAGTGTGTGTTTCCTTCAATTATTTTAAAATCAAGTATTGCACCCTTCATTCAGAAGTCTCTCACTTATAATATGTTGTAGGGGTAATTACGATCTCCAGATGTCTTGAATCTTTCACAAAAAAATGTATGCCTTTTCTGCACAATCAGCATTGGCATCAATTATGCTTTTGAGGTTTTGTGCACGACAGTGACAAGGTGGAATAGAAAGAAAAACATCTTTGCTACAATGGGAATGTAGCTCAGTGGTAGAGGGCATGCTTTGCATGTATGAGGTCCTGGGTTCAATCCCCTGCATTTTCAAGCATCTTTTGAGGTTCTATCCACTACCAAGAAACAGGGAAAAGAAAGAAAACACTGATGTGTTCAGTCCCCAGCATCTCCAAATGTCTTGAATCATTCACTAAATGTGTGACTTTTCTGCACAATCAGCATTGGAATCAATTACACTTTTGAGGTTTTGTGCACAACAATAACAAGGTGGAATAGAAAGAAATATACCTATGCTACAAATGGGGATGTAGCTCAGTGGTAGAGTGCATGTTTTGTATGTATGAGGTCCTGGGTTCAATTTCCAAGCGTCTTTTGAGGTTCTATCCACTACCAAGAGAGAGGGAAAAGAAAGAAAACACTCCTTGTGCCTTCGGACATGTAGCTGTGTAAGGTCCTGGGTTCAATCCCCAGCATCTCCAAATGTCTTGAATCTTTCACTAAAAAAAAGTATGCCTTTTCTGCACAATCAGCATTGGCATCATTCATGCTTTTGAGGTTTTGCGCACAACAGTGAGAAGGTGGAATAGAAAGAAAAATAGCTTTGCTTCAAATGGGGATGTAGCTCAGTGGTAGAGCGCATGCTTCGCATGTATGAGGTCCAGGGTTCAATCCCCAGCATCTCCAAGAGTCTTTTGAGGTTCTATCCACTACTTAGAAACAGAGAAAAGAAAGAAAACACTCCTTGTGCCTTCGGACATGTAGCTGTGTATGGTTCTGGTTTTAATCCCCTGCATCTCCAAATATCTTGAATCATTCACTAAAAAAGTATACCTTTTCCGCACAATCAGCATTGGCATCAATTATGCTTTTGAGGTTCTGTGCACAACAATAGCTAAGTTTCCATCCACCTATTTTTATACGCATTTTGGAGATGCGCATAAAAAAACGGTTGATGGAAACGCCATGATGCGCATAAATTTTGAAAATGGGCATAATAAACATATGAGCATAACTGAGTAGGATAAACTTTTTATTCGATAAGAAAAGATGTGCATAAACTACGATGGAAACACTTTTACCGCACAAATTCCACCATGCGCATTAAAAAAGAGGATCATGTGATGATAAAAATGTGTGTAAATGAACAAACCAGCAGGCTGAGCAAATTATAAACCATCTGAAATGTTGTTTTGGTCATTCTAAAACGCCTTACCGTTTAAGTATTAGTGTTACTATGTTATTAATGACATCCAAAATCAAGAGCGTCTGTGCTCCGCGTCTGACACCTTCAAAAACCACAACAGCTTCTCTTATCACAGCAATTTCAGTTTTTTTTCTTGATATTTGGTGCCAGTTAATCAGGAAGTGACAATTTTGTTCGCTTCGACTTGTTGGATGGAAACGCTGCTTTATTCGCACGTCTTTAATTCGATAATCCAGTTTTGGCGCATAAAGTTTATTCGCATTTTTGGAAATGCGAATTTCCAAATTCCTTTTGAAAAGGTGGAATAGAAAGAAAAATATCTTTGCTACCAATGGGGATGTAGCTCAGAGGTAGAGCGCATGCTTTGCATGTATGAGGTCCTGGGTTCAATTCTCCAGCATCTCCAACTGTCTTTTGAGGTTCAATCCACTAACAATGAACAGGGAAAAGAAAGAAAACACTGCTGTGTTCAGTCCACAGCATCTCCAAATGTCTTGAATCATTCACTAAACGTGTGACTTTTCTGCACAATCAGCATTGGATACAATTATGCGTTTGAGGTTTTGTGCACAACAATAACAAGGTGGAATAGAAACAAATATATCTGTGCAGCAAATGGGGATGTAGCTCAGTGGTAGAGCGCATGTTTCGCATGTATGAGGTCCTGGGTTCAATCCCCAGCATCTCCAAGCGTCTTTTGAGGTTCTATCCACTACCAAGAAACAGAGAAAAGAAAGAAAACTGGACTGGACATGTAGCTGTGTAAGGTTTTGTGTTCGATCTCCAGATGTCTTGAATCTTTCACAAAAAAATTGTATGCCTTTCCTGCACAATCAGCATTGGCATCATTTATGCTTTTGAGGTTCTGTGCACAACAGTGACAAGGTGGAAGAGAAAGAAAAATACACCCCCTACAAATGGGGATGTAGCTCAGTGGTAGAGCGCATGCTTTGCATGTATGAGGTCCTGGGTTCAATCCCCAGCATCTCCAAGAGTCTTTTGAGGTTCTATCCACTACCAAGAAACAGAAAAAAGAAAGAAAACACTCCTTGTGCCTTTGTACATGAAGCTGTGTAAGGTTCTGAGTTCAATCCCCAGCATCTCCAAATATCTTGAATCATTCACTAAAAATGTATGCCTTTTCCGCACAATCAGCATTTACATCAATTATGCTTTTGAGGTTCTTTGCACAACAGTAACAAGGTGGAATAGAAAGAAAAATATCCCCTCTGCACATGGGGATGTAGCTCAGTGATAGAGTGCATGCTTTGCATGTATGAGGTCCTGGGTTCAATCCCCAGCATCTCCAAATGTCTTTTGAGGTTCTAACAATAAACAGGGAAAAGAATGAAAACACTTCTTGTACCTTCAGACATGCAGTTGTGTAAGGTCCTGGTTTTAATCCCCTGCATCTCCAAATATCTTGAATCTTTCACTAAAAATGTATGCGTTTTCTGCACAATCAGCATTGGCATCAATTATGCTTTTGAGGTTTTGTGCACAGAAGGTGGAATAGACAGAAAAATAAATTTGTTGGAAATGGGGATGTAGCTCAGTGGTAGAGTGCATGCTTTGCATGTATGAGGTCCTGGGATCCAGCTTCAACACTTGCAATGAGTTCCTAGGCCGCTCTGCCTTACAGTACAACAATGCAGCAATTATACTCTTTACACAAGTCCAGAAAAGGTGGGATCCAGGTAAACCGTTTTCATTGGTTAAAGCATAAATAGACTATTATAAATGTGTGCGTCAATGGAAGATTGTCTTTTTGACTCCAGATATGGATATCGATGGTGGTTCTTGGGGGTCAGGTCGACCCTAAACTATTAAGAGCTGATCTCCAACCTATAGCTCTGAACCATGAAGTTATTCATATACGCAAGTGACAATTTGTTATGGCAACTCAAGGTTGATTCTTCTACTTTCAGCTGGCTTATCAAACTAGTTCAAACCTGGTTTAATCAACATTCAGCTACAATATCCTCACTACACACAAAGTCTATCTAGCATAAAAAGGAATTACTTTAACAAGAATTAACAACAACAATAGTTAAATTACTGTAGACAATTTCATGACAATAAAAAGAAGAACAGGTGTCCTCTCCCCCCAGCATCCGTAATCCTGCTCCAAAGAGAAAGAGAGAGAGAGAGGTCTCCATGACCTATGGCCTAGTTTGTGTGTCTCCTGGAAACAGAGTTAAAATAAACAGACAAAGAAAGAGACATGGACACTGCACCATTAGTTAAAACCAATGCAAAGTTTCAAATAATTAATTAATTATCTGTAATGAAAGTAATGAGAAATAGGATGATGAGGAAAGGATAAACATCCACACTGAGATGGATGGGACCACATGGGATGGTAGAAATCCGAATGCTTCAGCCCCCATTTGATCAGTAAGGAATCCATAGTCCACTTCTGGTCAACAGGTCACTAAAGAGATTGGAAGTAATGACTCATGCTCCCTTAATTAGGTCACAGAGTTTCTTCGCTCTTTCATGGACAAGCCGGACAGCTAAAATGTCCAGTCCCCATGCTAAGAGTTCTTCCAGTCTCTACTGATAACAGGGGTTCGTAATCATCAAGCCATCCGGCTTCGAAGACGGTTCGTCAGTGTGAGCAGACATTTCTCATGATCAGTGGGATTAAGGGTCCTGCAAGCAGAAGTGAATACATACGAAAAACAGCAGCGGACCGAAGCCCAGACTATGAACACTAATGTGCAATCCCTAATAGTCCTCCAGAAGCGAACAACGCATACTTCATAACTTTCATTGATACATCCTCTGATGCATCTACAACTTGCTCCAACTATGAATACAAACATTCAGGCTAATTTTAAGACTCATAGTTCCTCTGATCAGACCCAAAAGGTCATCCACTCAACCTAAGCCACACAAGATTCAAATACATGTCCTGCAAAATATCTTTATCTTCACCAGTCTCAAAACATTCATCAGCATGTTCTGTAACTTCAATTTAGGATAATGAAACATTTGTACATTAACACACATTATACATGACAACAGCACAATAGTCCAATTCAGCACTATTACCATGTTTAATTACCACCTTGCTAAACTCCATGTCAGTCAAGTCCACTTAACAAAATATCTTTTCATTCAAATAATGACATGATTGTAGTGATGCAACACATTCCTGTGTATCATTAATAGGAAGTGTGCAAACACCAGTGTCTTGCCTATAATGAGCCAAATGCACCTTCACAGTTAACAAACTAATATCAAATCCATTCTCTGGAGGCCGGGCTAAATGAATAAACACTGTTATTGCACTCCTGACATTGAGCCAGACCCTCAGTCACCTCAAAGAGACTAGATATAGATATAATTTGTTACCTAAAGACCAAGAAAGATGTAATGGTTTTTACAAAACTATTAATCCAATTCATTATGACGCAAGAAGGATTGTGAATCCATTTCTTTTGTTCCCACTTTTTAGGGGTTTAACACAATTTTAGTCTAATTCAACAAAGATCAAACATAAGTAATTTAAACTCAAGCATATTTCAACAGAAATAAGACTAAACCTTATAATTATCTTCTCAACTTGTCATTTGTACCATATTACTTTACTCTGATTAAACCATTCAACATAATCAGAAGCAAACAATATGATCTTGTATAAAATTCATTTAATTCTTACTGTTTGGTCAATTAGAAATGCTCACAGGTTGAAAATCTTTCATATTTGTCATTTGACAGTAAAACCCATTTGAAAACATTACCAACTGAACAAGAACAGACTGATTTAATAAATCTAGTATCACATATAATCAAGACTCTTGCTTGGATATGAACAATCAAAGTTTCATTCAAAGTCTAAGTTTCTGGAAAACATAAGTGAAAAACATTTTCAAACAGCACTGGCAGTATTCACAATAATAATATTGACTTGAGTTGACTTGACTGCTTCAAAATGTTTTTAAAGCTCATGCTGCATTTTTGTTTCTTAAACTGTTATTTTTCGTTGCAGCGGTATAAACTCTTCTTACTGAATGTTTACATCAGCTATTTAACCATCAGATTCAAACGCTTTCATTCAACTTTATCTCTCTGGTCTACACATCATCCAAACAATTATGTTCCTCTGCCCTTGAGGACACACACACACATAGACAGAGAGTGACGTATTGCTGCATTTGCCTTTAACACAAATTACTTCAACTCAATTCTCTGCATATTTTCCTGTGCTAGAGTGAGGGTGCTTTCTGGACAATTTGGTTAGTGACTTAGCCACTGTCACTGTTTAAATGCCATCATACCTTTAACATTCAGATAGCAAAGAGTTAACTGTAATTAACCTTTAAACTCTCACTGAATTTTGACATGGGTTTATAACCTAATATAGATGACAGTCTTCAGTTTCACTTCAAAATCAGCTATAAATTAATAAAACTTTTTAAAGTTATTATTATTTCAGAGAGTAATCTGAATCAGGAAAAGAAGTCATCATTAGAGCCCTAAGCTCAAAAGATCCTCGAGCCCGGGGCCCCCTCTAGTTTGCAAGGCGAGAGGGGAGTTTGAGCTCAGGTAGATCTCGAGAACTCCCCTGCTGTAGTAGCTAATGAACAGATAGTGATTGCTTATAAGATATAACTTCTTACTAGGAGCATGTCTATGCTGCCAATTTAGATTAGTCGATTAACTTAAGTTGGGAGGAAACCGGGGAACCCGGGGGAAACCCACGTGAACACGGGGAGAACATGTAAACTCCACACAGAAACTTTGGCTGGCTTGGTAAAGACTAGAACCAGTGACGTTCTTGCTGTGAGGCAACAGTGCTAACCACTGGGCCACCGTGCCACCCATCTAGGAAAGGAGGAAGAGTAGGGGTGGAAGGGGGGATTCTTCAAAACGAAGATAGCTGTGATTTGGAACCTAGGTTATTTATAGTGGCTTAGGAATCGTCTGATTGGTGAATCATGAATTGATTATTGCGGGGCCGGCTGCAAGCAATCATAAGCACGTGATACTCTCGAAATTAGTTTATAAATAAACTTCACAAACAGAGTCGGATAACCCATCCATTTAAAGCTCATCTCTCGGTCTGCATCATCATTTCACCTGATTCACTCAGCAATATTAACCTGTGGAATGTTTGATATTTTGCTTAGACAATCTGTAATGACATCATACTCATTCCAGAGGTTAGTGACAATATTTATACAACAGGGACAAATTATTCCCCCATGACAATAAGCATTATTGTACCATAGGTATGAATATTGTGACAGCTCATAATTAAGCTTGCTTTAGGTGTTGAACTCACACAAATTTATTCTTAAAATTCTCTATCCAGTTTCACCTAGTTTTACATAGTCTTTTATCAGGTTTCAGAGTTTTCCTGTTCAAAATCAATGTCTTTTCTAAGACAATCAGCTGGGTTGTTTTGCTTTCTTAATATCATTGCTTATTTTGGTTACACTTGCTAAGCAAGTCGATAACAGAAGCAAAACACGACTCATGGCTTCACTCAGACCGTCTCTGTCTCTCTGTTTCCTGCACATAATTTTTCAATAGTCTTAGACTATAACATTAAAATTTTTCATTCACCAATGTTCCAAATGTCAAAAGTTTTTATCTCTCAAAACTCAGTTGGAACCATTTAAAGACCAAGAGAATGTCTTGTAATTATTTTACCTTAACTGCTTAATTCCAGTTCAGCTGTGTTATCTAAACCATCTCAAAGGCAGTCTTTATCTTTAGCCAGCACCATCTCGAAAATGTCCTTTGCCACGCATTAGATTAGATTAGATTAGATTCAACTTTATTGTCATCACACATGTACAAGTACAAGGAAACAAAATGCAGTTTAGGTCTAACCAGGAGTGCAATGCAGGATACAGGTATAAGTTATAAAGTGCAGTTATAGAAAAACTATGGTGATATTTACAAATGGATGTACTATGAACATTATTTACAGGTTGTATTAGCTATGAACAGAGATTTATAATAGATGGATAAATGTACAGGTTGCTATTAATAATCAGAAGTGTGCAGATAGATAAACATAATTACAAATGTATATGTACAGTGGGTGTGTACGTAATTTACTAATGTACATGTGCAGTAGGTATGTACAGTTCAAATAAGTGAATCTGCATCAGTAGGACCTGCATCAGTAAAATACTATGAAAAATCAGACATATCAGTTAAAAATCATCTCAGCTTCACATTCAGGAATTCATCATTCTTAAAAATCAGACCTTATATATCCAGTGCTTTTAAAGCAGCCAACCACATTGATATTGGTAAAATCTTAAGAACCTTTACTGTCTCCAATGGTTCTTGAAAGCCCATTGCCATTCACTTTTTACCAATCATCTCCTTCAGGGCATCATACCCTGGCATAGTCCATTGATGCTTGTCACAAGGACAGACATGTCCTCAATAAAGGCAGGATTCTCGTGATCAAGTCTGGACGGGGCCACTGAGGCAGACTACTGTAACTTCAAACAGTTCCCCTCTAAGGATGCTTTTGGCCGATAGAGCATCACCCCAGTCCAGCACCCATCTTCCATATTAAACACCCCCCTTTCTGGGTTGATGCCCCAGCTGTGGCAGGGGGGTCCCGTGCCTTTGGGTCACTCTCCTTGGCCAAAAGAAGGTCTTACCCCTCTTAGGGTACCACACCACACCCTCTTGCCAACTGGTCAACTGCCACTCACACTGCAGCTCCTGTGCAGGCTTCCTCCTTGATCCAGTATTTTCTGCAACTTGGGAAAGTGCATTCAAGAACCATGAAAGCCATTGAGACTACCTACTAGAATTCAGACATTGAGACAGGTTAATCAAACAATTAAATCAACTGAACATCAAGCTGAAATCAATTAGGGAGTTTTGATATCACCCTAATCCATTCAGTGTCAGGGTACTTCAGTAGCCACCGGGCCCTGTATGTGATGGTGAAAACTAAAGATAAGACAAAAGTTACAAACAGTAATACACCACTGAAGACAAGAAATTTCCAAACAGTAATAACAACTGTTCAAATTAATTATCTCTATAGCTCAGGGGGTATATTAGTGTTTTAAAGAGCCTTTAACAAAAGCATTTTTATTCATTCGTTGTCTTTTCGCTTAGTCCCTTTATTAATCTGGGGTCGCCACAGCGGAATGAACCACCAACCTATCAAGCACATTTTTTACGCAGTGGATGCCCTTCCAGCCACAACCCATCACTGGGAAAACAAAAGCATTTTATAATCTCTTATTTGTTAAATTCAATGTTTAATTAGGAATACCTCTATTAGTGCATAAACATTGACATGTAGAATTTCTGTATTCATTCTAACATTTCTTTTACATAATAGTGTTTGTGATTTCCAACTGAACACTGTGCTTATCAATTGTTATGGAACAGGCAGATAGCAGCTCTTAGCTGACATCGAATGAGAGAGAGAGAGTTCTGATGAACTGAATCCAGAATGGTTAATGCATGTTTACTCATTTTAAACATACATTAAACACAACATTAACCTCAATAACATCATTTCATTGTAAAATCTTTTTACTCAAGCCCGTCCTAAAACATATAAAACAGAGTTGACATGCATTTGCTTTTACAGTCAACAATAGTTTTAGATCTTTCAGGGGTTAACTGGATCCATTAAATTAATATTTGAAACCCCCATTTATGTTACTTATTTATTAATAAAAATATATAAACCTAACCATGAAGCTGCTTGTTTGCACAGACTTACATGGCACATTTTTATTCAGACATGTCTCTGTCACTTTTTACAGCCAAAACCAGTCATGGTGAGGGCTAAACCAAGATAACAGAGCAGTCACACAGAATCTTATCTTCTAAGACAAAACATAAACTATTCTTTATTCTCATTAAATGTTACTGTCATTTCTGTGCTTGTGGTTTTTGCTACTAGACACTCAATATTTATTTTTTAGCTTTTCAATTACAATCAAATGTCAAAGGAAGAATATTTTTTCTTAAAATCAGTACTAAAATGATTTTAACCCGAGAGCTTAGCTGAGCTATTTACTGCATTCTGTTTCATAATTCTTATGGAGACTGAGCAAGCTACATCATTTCTCAGTTATTTTATATCAGAGTTCAATACCAAAAGCAACAAGAAATTGAGAGGGCAATCTTACCAACAGCGCTTGGCTTCTGCTTGATGAATCTGTAAACCATCCCCAAGATGTGCAAACTGTCCAGACCGGTCCAATTCAGTTAGGGTCATATTTTTCTCGGGATTGCTCCTGGTGCATCATTGATCAATCAACCTCGCCCTGATATTTCTAGGTATCTTATCTGACTTTTGTGGCCACTACTATCTTATGGATCTCTATTATAATGTTATTTTTGTTCAATTATTTCTTTCCCTAATAAACTGACCTACACTATTCTTAAAAATCGGGCATGCCCTGGTCTGTGAAGCAGAAAGATAGCAGTGGTGGAATCACTACTAAATACAAAAAACAGTCCAAGTTTTATCCCTGAGAATGTCTTCAAAAGCCTCTTACTCACCCATTTTGGAGTACTTAACTCTGGGTGGAGTAGGTACACCTTTTCATTACTATTATACGTATCAGTATCATTATTGGTGTAACGTAAAATGCACCAGCTTTCTACCACGGGATTTACACACAAATTTACCACAAATTTTTGTGAATCCACTGATGCCTTTCATTCATGTCTGAATGAGAAAACCCACAGCGTTCTGTTACTAACCACTACTTCACAGACAATCCCTAGTCTATAATATATTTTAAATAATTTTTTTCTTACCTTTCTTTTTTGTTGATTGATCAACAGTGTCACCAGTAAACAGATGCCCGTGCATCCTCCACCAAAAACTGTAGGGGTAATTACAATTTTAACCCAAAGAATGACCAGTCTGTCAGATAAAGAAGAGCCGGAGTCAGAGATTCAAATAAATAAATAAAGTTTACTGAAGATAGTTTGCAGTTTCATCAGCAGAAGCCAGCTTCAACACTTGCAATGAGTTCCTAGGCCGCTCTGCTTACAATCACAAATCAATAACAATTATACTCTCACATAATGTCATTAACTGTGTCATACATAGAGGTGTTCTAACCTGATTTGTTAAAACACAGATAGACTTCCACGTGGGTGCGTGCGTACAATTCTGAACAATATCTGAAGCATAAACGTCAGACATTCAATAGACTGTTTAAAGCTGACTCCAGACCTGTTAAAAGTATCTACAATCAAACAGAGCACACACACTTAAAGTACAATCTGTTTCTTATCCAAGGCTGAGTGTACTCTCAGCCGTCTTTATTAAAACTGGTTAAAAACCGGTATAATCTACATTCAGACAGTTTAAAGTCTATCTTGAATAAAAAGTAAAATCACTTTAAAAGAATTAACCGTAAAAATAGCAAAATCACTTAAGACATTTTAGATCGTATTAACTCATAGAAATAACAATAGAAACAATAGAAGTTGTTTCAAGTCCTCAGCCGTTCATTTCCACTCAAGGTCTCCGCGACCTCTGACCTAGTTTGGTGGCTCCTGAAAATAGTTTCAAAGAGACAGGCAATGCACTGAACATTCTTACATAAAGCAGTGTATTTAACTTATTCATTAGTTGAAATCAATTCAAAGTTAAAATCTCATTCAAATAATCAAATAATTATATTTAATAAACATAATGAGAAACAGGATGATGAGAAAAGGATAAACATCCACGCTGAGATGGATGGGACCGGGTGGGATGGTAGAAATCTGAATCCTTCAATGTGACCACATTTACTGTACAAAACTTGTTAAATAAATAAATAAAATAATTGTTCATTAAATCGTAATTGAGTTAAAATGTTTAATTAATTGAGATTTTGATTTTTAGGCCAAATCGCCTAGCCCTAGTTCTTTATGTATATCTTTAAGAAATAACTGATAATGGGCCGTTGAATTATTAGAAAAAATAATGCACACCTAATATGGTGATATGGTTACAATGTGATTATTATTGTGCATTATATTGTAATAATACAACAGACTGAAGTCAATTATTTCCACTTATACTACAGTTACCACACCAAAAACTGGTCAGGTGTTGAATTTCAAAACTTGTTAGGTTTTTCCCCTTAAACTGCTTGTGTGTATGATTTGTTTCTTACACATCTCACATCATTCTGTTTTTTATTTTTAGTTATTTTTGTTTACATTTGTAGGCTGTATAATAACTGAAATCATTCGGTGCAGTGATATGAAACTGTAATGCAGCGAGGATGCAACTACTTAGGTGTTCGTTAATCTAAAAAATAATTGCTCACCTTAAAATCAGCCAATCAGAATTGAGCTTTCAACAACCCCCCACAGTATGCTTACTCTTACTTACTCCCGGGGAGGTTTATATCAAAGTTGATATTTAGCCACACCATGTTGGTGTTTTGAAACATCAAATTTTTATGAGATGGGTCGTTAGCCCAATGCTTAACCTCCAACCTGGAGGACCAGGACATAGCTAAACACATACACTACAGATAATTTAGCTTACCCAATACCCAATTCACCTGTACCGTATGTCTTTGGACTGTGGGGGAAACTGAAGCACCCAGAGGAAACCCACTCTGACACAAGGAGAACATGCAAACTCCACAACGAAATGCCAACTGACCCAGCCAGGGCTCGAACCAGCGAACTTCTTGCTGTGAGGCTACATTGCTACCCACTGTGCCACCATGACGCCCCAATATTACAATGAACCTTTCATGTTTATGAAGAACATTCATCTTTTAGAGTGCATGTGGTTAAAAAGTGTGTTCAAATCATTTTAGACCTAGTTTACACCTGTAATCAGATTCATCCACTTGTGATCAGATTAACTAAATGCCTTTTAACTCCAGGTGTAAATGGGGCACTACATGCAAACCTCACAATACACAAAACCACTTCAATAAGCAGGACATACAGGACTGGCACCTACTGAGAAACACTGTCCTTTTATTGTTGTAATTCAATTGCCTGTTCACACCTTTATAGACAACAGTTGATTGCATCTGGGGAAGGTTTGACTTAATTGAATCTGATTTTCAAGCCTACAATTAAGGCAACACAAACCAATTTAAGGAAAGCGATTGCAACAAACCATTTGAGTAAAAAAAAAACTAATCTATATGAGTACTGTGAATTTACTCTATTTAAGTTGAAGTAATGATGTATTTAATTAACTCTACCTTCAACACTGAGTTCAAAACTCTTTTCAAATTAGTAAAATTAACTTTCAGTACATTTTGAATGAACTACACTCATTTCATTTGATAATGTTGACTGTTGGGTTTCACAGTATATTATTATAGGTGTAAATTTACTTTAAAGTTGTAAAAAAACGTTGTAAAACAACAACAACATATCATTCTGACTTATACTTACTAAAATATATAAAAAGAAAATCTTACTCAATTTGTACTATATTTTAAATTATTATAAACATATTGCTGGGTAAAACCCAGTTGTGAAAGATGGCAAAATATAAATATTTAAAATAGGACCTGCACTGCGAGTCTTTTAATATGTCATCAAACAATTTGTTCTGAGTCTGGCCATTAATTATTTATTGTTACACTAAAGGACATTTTTTTCCTTTCTGTAGGTCACAGAAACAATGTAAAATAGTCATTTTTGCTCTGGAAAAAGGGCACTTTAATGGGGAAAATATATATGATGTATTATTTTTTTAATAAAGTCTACATACAGTTGAAGTCAGAATTATTAGTCCCCCTGAATTATCAGCCACCCTGTTTATTTTTCTCCCAATTTTTGTTTAATGGAGAGAAGATTTTTTTCAACACATTTCTAAACATAATAGTTTTAATAACTCATCTCTAATAACTGATTTATTTTATCTTTGCCATGATGACAGTAAATAATATTTGACTAGATATTTTTCAAGACACTTCTATACAGCTTAAAGTGACATTTAAAGGCTTAACTAGGTTAATTAGGTTAACTAGGCAGGTTAGGGTAATTAGGCAAGTTATTGTATAATGATGGTTTGTTCTGTAGACTATCAAAAAAAATTGCTTAAAGGGGCTAATAATTTTGACCTTAAAATGGTCTTTAAATAATTTAAAACTGCTTTAATTCTAGCCGAAATAAAACACATCAGACTTTCTCCAGAAGAAAAAATATTATCAGACATACTGTGTAAATTTCCTTGCTCTGTTAAACATCATTTGGGAAATATTTAAAAAAGGGAAAAAAATTCAAAGGGGGGCTAATAATTCTGACTTCACTGTATATAAGGATCCCAGACTTTATTGATTTTTTACAGACTCCAGTGTTTCTCAGACAGTGGTCCAGTGTCTATAGGGGGTGTCAGCAAACTTCCAAAGTTGGTTTAATACAGACTAAACAGGCAATAACATGAAAAAAACAACAGAAAATCTTAAAATAGTTTAATTTTCATCATTAAAAACATAAAAAAACTAAATTTTTAAAAAACATTGTGATGTATTTTTATTAATTTAATAATATAACCATAGTATTTAGTACCAATTTCACTAGTTGTTTAAAGGTAGAAATTGAGAGTAATTTAAGTCCTGTAAAAATAACAATTAAAGTCCTATGAATATTATAGTGAACAAAATATTCCTTCATACTGACCCAAATATGTGGAAAGTAGCATTTCAATGTAAGTCCCAGAAACATATTAGTTTATGTCTAGAACAACTTCTCTGTACAGAAAATACTGCACTGATCCAACATACACATTCAGAGCGAGATGAATGGCTCATTCCAGAGCTTTGAAAATGACCATAGCTGGTCTGGTGTGCATTTTCCTTTACCTAAAATGAATGTGTTAATACCCAGGGAATGATGGGAATTCTGGAGCTGGCAAAGCTCGTGTTGTCTTTTCTAGGCCAAAGAGGAAATCTAACTCCCACCTCGTGTCCTTAAAAGTCTCCTGGTAAATGGTGTTCGTCCTTTCCCTGTATCCTCACTCTCATTCCCAGCGTTGCACAGAAATGACATCAGGTTCATTAATAGAGCTTGTTGTCTTTTATGTGAATGTATGAGGTGAATGAAACTGGAGCAGTGGAGGGAGGGAGGAACACTGGGACGGGTCTTCATGTGACTCCTGTAAGTATCCTAAAATGGAGGACTCCGCCGCTAGATGTCATCGTACAACCAGTTTTCATTTACAAACGAAACACAGACAACAATAGGATTTGGTTGGTTTCTCTTTATTGTTTGCTCGTAATCAGCGTCATCAAGAAATGTAGCTACAGCATGAAACAATTAATTTGTTGGTTTTATATTTTGAATATGTTTAAAATGTTCACCCAAAAATACAAATTATCTAATTAATTACTCTCCCTTCACTTGTTTCAAATCTGTTTGAATTTCAGCTTTCTTTAAAATATATGATCTTGTGTTTAACAGAAGAAAGAAACTCATGAAGGATTAAAAGCACTCCAGGGTGAGGAAATATGTCAATCATTTTTCTGGTCAGACTGGGAGATGACCAGCTAAAACCAGTTATGTCCAGCTTAAACCAGGCTGGTCAAGCTGGTTTAGCTGGTCATTTCCAGGCCTGACCAGCTAAAACCAGCCTGGAAATGGCCAAAAGCCCCTCTAAAACCAGGCGGGTCAACTAAAACCAGCTAACTAGTCTAGGCTAATTTAAGCTGTTTTTTTTCAGCAGGGATTTCTTTAATTGCGAGTTCTGGTCCTATTTAACCATGGTTTTATTATAGTAGAAGTGATGTCGCCTTTAAAACAAAATTGCACATTGATTATCATTTGTATAACCAGAGTTTTAATACTAATATCATGGTTAAACTATGGCTAGTGCAGCAAAACCAAGCTAACTTCCTGTTGCCATAGGTTTCTATCAAAAATGTGTTATAGATAAAACATTGGTTAAATTGGTATGAATTTTTGGTCTAAACAATATACTAGCAAAATCAGGTTTTTTTCAAAATCATTATAGGACTTCAGCCAACCCAGCGGAAGTTTGAACTTTTAAAATGTTTAAATGTTGGCTGGTTTTAGCTGGTTGACCAGCCTGGTTTTAGAGGGGTTTTGGCCATTTCCAGGCTAGTTTTCAGCCAATTTTAGCCTGGTCTTAGCTGGTCCGGTTGGGAAAATGACCAGCTAAAACCAGCTTGACCAGCTTGGTTTAAGCTGGTCTCCCAGCCTGACCAAATAAGACCAGGCTGGAAATTGATGGAACCAATCTGGAAATGCCCCAAACCCCTCTAAACCAGGCTGGTCAACCAGCTAATACCAGCCAACCAGTTTAGGCTGGTTTAAACTGTTTTTTCTGAACCGCAGTTAGAAAGCAAGTTTTCAAATTGATAAATTCCCCCTTTATAAAAGCGACAGTAATAATCCGGAGCAATGAAATATTGGCGCTGGCTTTCATCATGGGAATTAGAAGCATGGATTTTAAAGATATTTTAGGCATTTCTGCACAGCTAAAGTTGAAGTAAACGTTTTAAAGATAACCATATTTAAAGAATTTATTGTAAAGCACTCGTTTAGTAAGTATTGCAAATGTGTGTTATTTGTTGTTGTTTTCTCAGATTTTGGCAGCCTCTTTAACATTTTAAAAGTTCAAATTAATTTTGTATGCCTTGCTTTAGTAAAATAGAAGAGAAACAGCAGGGAAAACAATAATTTGTTGTTATTTCTCCACTAATCCACAATATACATGACTCTTATTTTCTGCAGTAACATTAAAGATGCTTTTTTAAATCTGGAACTTGCTAACAAACATTTGGTTCCCAGAATATTCGGGATGTTTCTGGTTCCCACAATGTTCTCTGTTGATAAGCCAGAATTTCTCTTTATTTAAATACATTGTTTCATCTAGGTTAGGAGAATGAATTATCTTTTTAGGTTCTTTAAAAAAAATCTTAAAGGTTACACCACAGAGGACGATCCCAAAAATAGCCAAATGGTAACATTAATGGAATGTTCTGTGTTTCCTGCAGCAGTCCTTTGTGATTCATAAAAAGTCAAGCGAAAGACACTTTAGAATAAAACAAAATTAAAAAAACATATTAGTATTTTTTGGGTAAACTACATCTGTGAATATATTTATTAAAAAACTCATTTTCTACAAAACTGGCAATCTGTTATATAAACCCAACCATTAATAAACAAAGAATACAGAGTGCTTTTTTCATGGCTATCCCACTGACTGCACACATCTATAAAAGTAACTCAATTGCCGGCTCATGTGTAGATGAAGTAATTTAATAATACCGGCATGGTATCTCTGTCTTTTGTCTGTTGCAGTGCCTGTTAAGGGATTTAAATGGACATAACTGGCCTTTGTATCCCGTAGCTGACTCCTTACATGGGACTCTCATGTGAAGTTCCTCACGCTCTGTTGTCAGGCAGGGTGAAGCTATCTGAAACAAGAGAAGATCTGCCCAACAGCCAGAGCCGGGCACTGAGACCTGAATATCTGGGGCAAGTTCCACAAACACTCACTCAATTGTGTCCTGCCATCAGCGCTTAATGAGCGATGAAGTTATGGAAGTCATATGCCTCCGCAGTCACATGAAGAGGGGGAAAGAAGTGGCTTCTTAATTTCACGTCTGCATGTCTGCTTGTTTACTTCCTCTGAGAGCATCTCAAAATTGTAGACAATGATTCTTCTTGTTCGAGTTTTTCAACGTGCTTGGGGTTTTTCTTTATCTATCAGCATGAAGTGCATCTGAAAAACAAAACAGCTGTAACTTCAATCACGTACATTTGCAGATAAAAATAGCAAAGTAAGTGGCATATATATATATATATATATATATA
>CAIGQZ010032903.1:9643400-9660950 GCA_903798205.1 Danio tinwini | reverse complement strand
AGACAGACAGACAGACAGACAGACAGACAGACAGACAGACAGACAGATAGATAGATAGATAGATAGATAGATAGATAGATAGATAGATATGCGTGTATTACGCGGATCTGTCAATTGATTTACAGATGAGAGTAATGTCTGGACTTGTAGCATACAGTGAATCCTCTTTTTTTTCTTCCTGAAACAACTGTCTGCTTCTCTGTGAGCAGTGACTCAAGTCTTAACCTGTCTCATCTGTTTCAGTCTCAAAACCCTTCCCTGGCCTTTTGTCATATAAACATGTAAATGAAAGATAGGGAAGCGCTACAACTGATCCATAAATGCCCTCTGTCTTTACAGATGTTGCGCACACTGTCATGTAATTTATGCGCATCTTGTCCTTCACTTTAAACCCATAAATCCATTCGGTGGGCTGAAACACTGAGGATGTGACTCAGAAATAAAAGCCATGTGCACTGGCTTCCCTCCTCATTTCCCCTTGAAAAGGGCCCAAGACACAGCAGCCGCAAGAGCACAGCGGAAGTAAATCTTCGCCGACTACCTCTCAGGAATCATCGTAGTGATTTTTCCCCAAAAAAACAAAGACTTCCAACGTCTCCACACAGCAAACGCAGACAAGAAAAATGGCAGCGATGAGACAAACATGCAAGCAAATGAGTATCAGATGACTGCCAGCCACCTTAATGCATGAAGCCGGACTCAGCTTTTTATTCAAAATAGACATTCATTCATTTGGTTTGGCTGTGAGGGGGTGGCATGTGGTTTCAGTTAAGAGCTGAACTGCGAGAGACTGTCTAATGTGTGTTTGTGTGTGTGTGTCTTCTCTGACCCCATGACTCATGACAGCATGGCTACGCTTCTCTCCCACACAACAAGAGCATTACAGATAGGAAGAATGCAGACTAATGGTTTGCCACGTGGTAATACTCCATGCAGGAAGAGGATGCATGGATCATAAAATTTAAGTCTTGCAAGGCATTCGTTGACAATAGAGCCAGTCAGCATTTTCTTCACCCCCTGTGATCTTTTTAATAGATTAAGAGAACAAAAGCACCTCTCGCTTGATCACTTCACTTGTACTGCAGTTGACGTGTGTGTGTCTTTATGTTTGCGAACACACTCTGGAAGGAACTGCTAGTTAGAAAAAGAAGATCAGCTGACATTGTTTGGGATGATTCATTTGAACTCCTTTCTCGTTTTCTAAAATGGTGCCATAGAATTAAAATCTGGATAATCCTAGGCATGGCTGAACAGTAAGAGTTCAGTACATGGTAACTGCACATACCTGTCAACATTGGGATGTGAAAATAAGGAATATGCCCACCATACTGGAATGGAGGAACTATGACGTCAATTTGTATGCAAAAACCCGGAAGCGAGCGTTAGCATTTTAGCCGTTCTGGTTTCCTCGTCTCAAAGTCAATAGGTTTTTTCAATGGGATTTCAGTTAAAGAGCCCCTATTATGGGTTTTTGAAAATGACCTTCCATGTAGTGTGTAACACAGCTCTAAGTGAAGTGAAATATCCAGCTAAAGCTTAAATCTGAAAATGGACAGTTTTTAAAACTATTGATTCATCTAAAATAAGAGTCGACTCATAGTGGTTTAAATGAATCATCTTCATAACGAGTCTTTAGCCGTTTCGGTGTGACGTCGATATGAAACAGAATGGTTGCGCGCACAGACCCACAAAACTTAAACCTGCGGCCCCGCCCACTAACACAGCAGGAAAGACAAATAGATCCTGAAGTCATGAGTCATGAAGACTCTGTGCTTACGTGGACATTATTGGAAGTGTGAGGGAAAGAAGTGCTTCAGCATCTACATGCTTACAATGAACTTTCAGTACACAGCTCATGAATTAGTTTCTTCCTCTATTGAACAGTTCATTCCAGCGCATTCATGTAAGAGTATGTATGCTGTGAGAGCGAGTTCAATCCAAACAGTGAGAACAGCGCCTACTAGGGTCACAGAATAGGATGGTCACAGAATTTGGTGTAACACGTGCAAAATAAGGACAAATTATTAGGTACAAGTCAAACAAAGGTGCTGGACTTCGGGCTGGTGCACAGCACTGGAAAGGAGATGGGAGCCTGCAAAGATAGTGATTGTTGGGCAAAGCAGAGTACAGGTAAGCCCTGAGAACATAACATTTCATGCAAGAGGTGCCACAGCAATGGTTGCAAATAGAAATGATCTACAGCTGAGAAGGGAGAAAAGCTGCAAAATGAAAGATAATTAATGAAATCAGACCTGGCCCATGACACATTTCATAAGTGTAAGTAAATAGCTGCCTTCTTGTTTTCTCGAGCTTGTAAAGTATGTATTTAATTGTGTTGTTACTTGTAACCGCTTGCACTGTATCAGGTTAACTCTATATTCCCATATCTCGTCTAATGCCACGTTGAAAACGCGATGCATGCTGCTTTGTTTACGGATTTAAATGAGTTTGTGGTGTTTAACTGCACTGCTTTCGGGGGTGGGGTGTCTGAATAACACTGTGGAGAACCGGGTACTGTTTACTGTGGTGTTAGTAAGTTTACTTTGAAGCGTGTTTCGGGCGTCTGCTGCGATCGGATCCTATACCAATGTTGGTGACCCGAGGCTTGATAAACCGCTCTGGGCATTTTACTGTCTCGTGCTGAACGCTGTCAACCAACAGGCTGTCATTGGTCCAATCAGTGCAGATTAGCTCGTGCTAAGGAGGGGTTTGGGAACAAATGAATCGCTGAATGATTCATATGGGAGTCGATAGGATAATTAGGTAAAAATAATATGGGAGTTTCTGTTTGCAGACGCAGGGGAGAAAGACAGTGACTGTTTACATGGACATCAGTAATCGAAATACTTGCCAAATTATTCATTTGTCGACTTTAACTGCAGTTTGGCACTTTCACTTTTTATTCAGGAACTTTTCCTGCATGTCGCCTGTGACAATTGAGATATTGAAAGCTAGGAACTGCTAGGAGAGTGGAGTTTTAATGGAATGTTTGATACCGCATGGCAAAAATCCTCAGCATTTCTCGGTAACTTAGATGCACAGTAGGTAGCATCAGAAAACCGTGTGTGTATAGACTATCCCATCACAAAATGCGGCGAAAATCCTGCATGACAGGAATAGTTTGATTAAGGTGTTTACATTTGGAAAGCAGCATTTACAGTGGATCTTTCAGTCTATAATATTGTACTATAATATTGTAGTAATATTAACATACTGTAACTCATTTTGACTATAGTATGTCTTTAAAAACTGGAAGAGCACTGCTGACGATACGAACTAACTTTGCCATCTGAATGATCAAACAAAGGGCACTGCTCTCACACACACACTTACCAAATCTGTAGCGACAGGACAATCAAACTGGAACTGTGTCTTTTTTTAAAAGGAGACGAGCGGCAAATCCGGATTTCATCATTTTCAGATGCGAAAAGCTCTCGGGTAAAAAATTTTCCTTACAAACGCATTTCTGTCGCGTGCACTGTAATCCAAATGTGAGTCTAGCAGTGCTCTCATAGCGGGAAAATGCAAACAAAACCTTCGTTGCAGCACATTAATAAACACAGCACACTAATAAATGCAACACTGACGACCCATGTCTCCAAATTCTTGTTCTTTCACTTGTTTTTGCGTCTCTGTCATCTGAATACTGTAACAGGTAAAACAGTCTCTGAAGCTATCATGCATATTAATGAAGTCGCACCGCATACACAATAGAGCGCGCTGATTGGTTTGAACAAAGTCTTTCTCATGAGTTGATGCCGCACACTTAGAGACGTCACGATGTACTCGCAGTTACAGACATCCACTTTCCACGCTGGATTTACACGCAAGTATCTCATGGCCGTGACGCAGCTTCAAAAATTCGTTTCAAACCGGAAGAACGAATTTGCTCAAAATAACACAAAAACAACCAATTTTCGCTTTTTAGTGCAATATATATGTCCTAATAGTGCTTATAGCAGCGTGAGACACATATATGACTGTCAACAGCTCAAGAAATGTGTTTTGGTGTTTCGTGACCCTTTAAATAAGGACGGTTGCTATCAAGTTGCCAAATGGGACTACAGGCGGTGTCTGAGACATTATGCGTCATCGAGCTGAACTAGTCTGGAACGCAGCCTGCTTACATTGGGCATTTGGATGAGTCTGTTAAGTATTTTCATAAACAGTATTTTATAGTTTGTAGTATTTTTCTAATTGGGAGTTTATATTGTGTGTAGATAATGCCTTCACTTGTAAAGACCTTCAAGACATTCATTTGTTAATCATTTATTTTAATTAAACGATATTATGAAGATACTGCTTACCAGTGCAGCCTTTCTCTTTCCTGCTCTCATTAATGCAAACGTGTGAATAAATGTGTAAAAATACATACATGTTAACTGTCATTTTAACATCATCAAAGGATTTTTTGTCTTTTTTTTTCTTTATCTAAACACATTTAACTGTGTCATAACTGCAATATTTACACTCCTCCTTAAAATGTACAGCATATGTGACTGTATGGTGCTGCTTTTCGCTGTACTTCGTGACGAAATTTTTTTTTTAATGTTGTTCTTTATCTATGATGGAACTTGCAGCATTATAGACTTGTCCCTCACGCCTTATTTCTGTCGTCTGTTACTAAGGTAAGCAGGCTGTATCGTGAGTGATACACTTATTTAAATATGTCTTATGATAATAGTAGGCACATTTATACATATAGTTTTAAAACTTTTAAAACAACCGTAAAGCAAAACAAAATGTATTTCCCACGTTAAAAACTAGCCAAAAGGCACGTTGGTCTGTGTGTTTTTGCGTTTTTATTTGTTTATAATATTACGCATATAATATCCACGCGATTATAATATAATAAACCGACAGAGTAAATCTTTGTCATGGACCATACTTCTAAATATAAGCTTGAAGAGTTGTCTGTAGCAGGGTGGTGCTGACGTCACAGGCGAGCACCCCGAAGGCTCTGTAGTCAGTTTATAGCCTAATGTTAGCTTTTCAGTTCTTGTGTATGCATTTAAGATCCAAAAGGCATAAATTTGTATTTTTGTGTGAGGATTACCCGGTAAGATAAAACATGTAAGTGTAATGAACAGTGTTTGAACACGGAGCTTATTATTCGCAATCTTTGAAAAGCCTATGGGAAAATCCTATGGGGATTTTATCGAGGGAACCAGTTTTATGCTAGCAGTCGATTTGCCTACAAGGTGACGTCATAGTTCCTCCACTCTATAAGGCTAACCCTTAACTGTAAATAAACAGTTAAACGGGGTCAGAAATATGTTTTATTATTATTTACAAAACAAAAATAGTATACACATTAGCAGCAAATAATTTAGCAAGCAGTTCAGCTTATTAAAATGAATAGCTATTATAAAGAAACAGAATCAAGTTATCAAATCTAACCTTTTCTTCACTGTATAACTTACACATTCTGATTAAAAAGCTATTTATTTGCATTTTTCGTTTGATTACATTAAATAACAGGTGTCACTTTAAAAATGCATTATAATAACGTTATAAAGAAAGCATTCGATTGCTTTCCTAACTTTTTATGCTCAGTTAGAACAAAATTAGTTGTTAAAAAACCCACCTTTAGATGGTATTATTACTAATTATGTGTTTATGTCTGTTCAAACACGAACCCAAAACCCAGACTCCGCTCCGCGATTTGACTTTGCTCCGCTTCAAATCCCGTGTACAGAATCCATTTGGGAAACAGCCTCTATTTATCAGTATGGAGCATGCCAGCTGACAGTCACGTACCATTATATGTTTTGGGGATTGCATAGGAGGGGCGACGACACCTGTAATGAAAAGGAAAGAGAATCCCACCGTTTTTATAATTATTTCAAAGTGTATTCATTCCTAAATTAACCGAAAGCACAAAACGGAATCACATTTAGGAGCAAGGGGCGGCCTAGGTGGTTCGGCTCTTTAATGTTTATTGCCACCCTTCAGAGAAAGACTGAAAATACAAGAGAAATACAGGAAAATACCTTTACGGGATAGTAGCGGGACAGAACTGTAAAATACGGGAGAATCCTGGGAAAATGTAACCGCATAGCATGAGCATCAAACTTTGTAAATCCTGTGAGTGTAAAATCCCAGTGAAAAAGAGTCCAATCAGAACAAAACACAAGCTCTGATGATACACCACACAGGATCAATAAAATGCACACTTCAGGCTGTGTTTCACTGTCCTCAACATCTTCTAGTGTGATTACAACAATATTTTCCCCTATTTTTTAAGTTCATCTAATGCTGTGTTCACACCAGATGTGACACGTGCGAATAAATCGCGCTATTGCATTGTGTGTAAATACACACGTTAACATTTAAGTTTACTCGCTTCATTTGCGCATCAAATTCGCTTCATTCAATGGTAAAATTCACTTCACATTAGATGTGTCGCATCATGGGCAGGAATGACTCTAGTTTCGTTGCTAAATGATTAACATAGATATCATTGAGGGAGTAGCTGTGCTTTATGTCAGTGTTCCTCAACCACTAGGCCGCCTGGTCGCCTAGTAACCTACGAACCACCACAAACCCTCCTAGCCCCTGGTCTGCAGTAAAATTGTCAAGCGTTGACCGGTCTGCTGAGGTAAAAAGGTTGAGGACCACTGCTTTATGTGCTTTACGAAGGCTGAAAAAATGCGTAGGTTCATTCGGCGCCTCTGTCTTGAGTCTACAAGACCCTTTCAGAGGTGCACCCAGCACTGTGAGTTCATAAACTGGATGATGGCTGCTTTCAGTGGTGCTTCCGACTGAGTCGAGCCCAGTTTAATAAGCTGTTCTCCCATGTGACAGAAGGATTTCCCCTCGTGACACCAACAACAGGCGCTATGTCATAATCGCGCCCATACTAGTGCAAGCTCCTGATTGGTTAACACGGCACAAATGTCTGCTAAAGCTCAGATTTTCCAACTCGAATGAATTGCGTGTTAAACATATCAAACCAAAAATAAAAAATCATGCCGCAGTATGTTTATTCGCGTCTTTGCTTGACTTAACATATAAATCACTCACGCTTGACGCTTCATCCACTTCTGGTGTGAATGCAGCATAAGCTTATTTTGAAAATATGACAGGCTTTAAGGAAGCAGAAGCAGGCAGCCATGCATGTATACAGAGTTTTCACGCCTCATAAAACACAAAATGCAGGATATACAGATTAAATAGAGTTAACTTGTTAACAAAGGTTCGGCAGCGGGACCACGCCTCACTTTGCCACCTTAACCAATCACCAACTCCCTAAAACTTATTTAAAGCAGACCAGCCTCTAGCACTGTTCTTCTCATTCTCTCAAACCCACCCTACCTCCCTCTATTTCCTTGCTTCCCGTTAACAATCCTTATAACCCTCTCTTTCCTCCTATGTTGAATCAGGGGGTCCAATCACTCTACCAAAACATTACAGAGATGGTACCCCCACTCTGAGTTTCTGGGCATCATCGTATGATCAACCATACCTACCTGTTTATTGTTTATTCTTTTATTCCCTTCCCCTTCATCCCACTGTTCCCTTACTATCCCTTTCATCCACACAATAAAGTCTGGCTTAAAGTGTGGTGTGGTCCATGCTGGTGAAACATTTATTTAATGCCTCCCCAAGAGGCATAAGGCCTCTTTAATTGTATCTTGACATGTATATTGTGAAATTTTCTACATATATTTGTAATGAGGCAACAAACACGTGTAAATTGGTGAATGTAAGTGGTTAATGCACATTTATGTATGGTGTCATATCACTTAGCTCTTACTGCCTTTTTTCTTGTGTGAAAGGAGACCACTAAACTTGATAGATTTGTTTATAGAGGTTGATATTAATTATCAAAAAGTTTTTGGGGCCTGAAACAAGCAAACATATGCCAAAAGCCATGAGCATTGTTTTTGTACTATTTTTATATGTTCTTTTTTCTGGTAGTGTTTTAAGTGCTGGTAGCCATACTTGCTTTTTAATGAATCACCAAGAATAAGTTTAAAATACAATTCATCTTTAATGTCTCTGCAAAGAATGAATGACCTACATCTGGGATGACATGAGGGTGATTAAATTAACAGAACATTTACATTTATGGGCTTCCTAATACTGATATTTAGCACAATCCATTTTCTGCTTAAAAATATCTCCCACCATTTACGGTAGAGGAATAAGATGTTTACAGCAAAAGTAAGCATGAAACAGTGTGTGATGGACTCGTGATAACCACAAAGACAGTGTAGCGTAGCCAGCCAAAGAGCATGATCCATTACTGAGCCCACTGGCAAATCCAAACAACAAAACCAGCATTGTCAGCTCTCTAATGCCTTTTAAATGTGCACCAGATGGCGAGGCAACTTTATCGCATGTTTGGTGAAGATAATTATTTAGTAAGTCTTTAATGCTTTGTACTGTTAATGGCCAATTTATCTTTGTTGCCGTAAAGTGAAGTGGATATGCTTTTGGGCTTGTTGTTGGCTAACAAGCAAAATTATTTATAAACACAGTTTGTTAATGAAGGTACAGTATTTTTGTCAATCTGATCACACATGAATGACCTTAAATATAGAGGAAAATGGGGTTTAAAACATTTAGAACTTGTTTCCTTTTGACTGATTCCAGAGTTTTAGCTTTTTATTCTTTTAAAAATGGGGTGACATGGTGGCTCAGGGGTTAGCTTTGTCGCCTCACAGCAAGAAGGTTGCTGGTTTGAGTCAGCTGGTGTTTGGAGTTTACATATTTTCCCCGTGTTCCCCAGGGTTTTCTTCCTGGTGCTCCGCTTTCCCCCACAGTCCAAAGACATATGGTATAGGTGAATTGGGTGAACTAAATTGGCCACAGTGTATGTGTGTGAATGAGAGAGTGTATGGATGTTTCCCAGTGCGGGGTTGCAGCTGGAGGAGGATCCGTTCCATAAAACATATGCTGAATAAGTTGGTGGTTCATTCCGCTGTGGCGACCCCTGATGAATAAAAGGACTAAGCTGAAGGAAAATGAATGAATGAATGAATGAAGGAAGGAACATTACTATGATGATTGGGTTTAGGGTTGGGGCAGGAGTAGATATTAATAAAATACATTCATTCATTTTCTTTTCAGCTTAGTCCCTTTATTAATCAAGGGTAGCCACTGCAGAATGAACCACCAACTTATCCAGCATATGTTTTACGCAGCAGATGCCCTTCCAGCCGCAACCCATCACTGGGAAACTAATAAAATACAATTAATTTAATAAGTTATATAAATAATTTTTGTTGACTTCTGTCCACAGCTGTATCCCTACAAGCAACAAACATGAACTTTATTTTTTATTTGTCCACTGTATATGAATTTTAGAGGTATGTGTCAAGGTTTACTTTTTTTTGCTATGCTCACTTACATAAATGCAATATTGTGTCCTGCACACACACTAGTTTAAAAATATATATATGAAAAAATTATATCTGCAGCTTAAGACATTCAACTAACATATTTGTCATCTATATATCTTCTCTTCTTAGATAAACTTAAAGGAATAGTTCACCCCTCCAAAAAAATACTAACTATTTACTCATGATTAAATATGATTAATTAAACATGATTAAATGAGTGATTTCAAACCTGTATGAGTGTCTGTTTTTCTGTTGAACACAAAAGAAGATATTTTGAAGTGAGCTTAAAACCTGTAACCATTGACTTCAATAGGAAAAACACTGTGCAAGTCAATAGTTACACATTTCCAGCTTTCTTCAAAATGAATCTTTCAGGAACAAGTGCACTGTGAAACCCAACAGTCAACTTTATCAAATAAAATTAACTCAAAATTGATTAAAAGTTAATTCTACTCATTTGAAAAGTGTTTTGAACTCAGTGTTGAAGCTAATAAGTTAATAAAATACCTCATTACTTCAACTTAAATGGAGTAAATAGTCATATACTGTAGATGAGTTTTTTAACTCAAATGGTTTGAATAAATTGGTTTCCTCAAACGGTTTGAGTTGTCTTAATTTATTGGGTTTTACAGTACTCAGCTGGTTCGAGTTCTCTTCATTTATTGGGGTTTACTGTGCTCAAAATGCTTCATTTACTCAAAAGTTAACTCATTAAGTTTGCAGTACTCATCAGGATTACTTATTTAATGTGTGTTGAACTAACACAATTTTGAAGTTTTTTTTTGGGGACAACTTAATTGTTTTATGTTCAATCCACTTAAATTTGTAAAAACAATCAAGTTCAATTTATTGATTTGAGTTGGGACAACATGAAGGAATGGTGTGGAACCCAGCATTTTTACAGTGTACCCCTTTAAAAGGTTGGCTTATATTACATATGTTGTTTACATTACATATATGATATAAATGTAGGTTGAGTTTAGCTTACAGATAGTGTAAATTGAATAGTGTTTGAATTTAGCAGAGTGATTCATTTATTCTGAGCATGTAGTGGGGGTTTACCCTGATAAATCATGTTGTATTCAGCTGGTCTTATGATCTAGATCATGAGACAGTCTGCTCTATGTAAAAAAAAACAAACAAAAAAAAAAACAATTGCTTTTATTTGGCTGCTGGTGTGACTGGAGTCTTCACATGTGGATGTTGTTTTAAACACATTTTTCAGCAGCAGACAGACAGATATTGATCCTCTGTGAGAAACTGTTGCAGATTATCATGCAGACGGATTGCACCACATATAATGCTGTACAATTGGAAATAGTCTACATTGTATTTTATTTATATGGATAGGATAATTTGTTTCTTGAGGTTAGAAGAAAATATACAGAGCTTTGGAATCTGTCTTTAAAAGGACATTTACCATCACACATCTGCAATGGCAGTGAACAGCAATTCACATTAAAGGGATAATTCTCATGAAAACCTGTTTGAGTTTCTTAGTTGAGTTAACTTTCTCAAGTTTATGGCAAAAAATAGACTCTTTTAAAGGTCTTTAAAATGAAATAGCTCAACATAAACATTGGAGTCTGTGAAAAATGCTCATTTTTGATTGAAATTTCAGACAGCACTTAAAGATTTTTGCATCTTCACATATTGAATAATGAGTATCAATACATTTAAAAAAAAAATAAAAATCACGTAAATAAATTAACAATACAGCTAAAAAAGAAAACTCTGTGTGTGCTTCTTCTTAAATATTGTGTCATATTTCAGAGTGTACTGTTTATATTTATTTGAATTAGATACTCATTCATTCATTCATTCATTTTCTTTTCGGCTTAGCCCCTTTATTAATCTGGGGTCAGCACAGTGGGATAAAAATAATAATTAATAAGAATAATTAGTTACATTTCTATAGCGCTTTTTTGGACACTCAAAGCGCTTTTACATATTGGGGGAATCTCTTCATCCACCACCAGTGTGCAGCATCCAAACGGCAGCCATATTGCACCAGCTGATTGGTGGAGAGGAGAGTGATGAAGCCAATTAGCAGGCTATGATGGACAGAGGCCAGTGGGCAAATTTGGCCAGGATCGCTTTCCTGGGATTTTTCACAACCACAGAGAGTTAGGTTTAACGTCTGGTCTCTATACTCTATATCTTTATACTGGAGCATTAGGACCCACACGGACTGCAGGCTGGGTGCCCCCTGCTGGCTTCACTAACACCACTTCTGGCAGCAACCTAGCTTTCCCATGTGCTCTCCCATCCAGGTACTGACCAGGCACCGCCCTGCTTAGCTTCAGTGGGCGACCATGTGAAAGCTGCAGAGAAATAGCTGCCGGAATAAACCACTGACTTATTCAGCATATGTTTAAGCAGCGGATGCCCTTCCAGCCGCAACCCAACACTGGGAAACTTGATTTTGATACTAATTAAACAAAATAAAAAAAATAGCTATGAATTTCCTTGACATTGTGTTGGCAGAACAGATGAAAATCATTTATGCTTCCTCAAACGCACACACACACACACACACCAAGAAAGAAGCAGATGCTGAAAAACAAATTTTTTGGAAAAACTATCCTTTTCCTTCAGCTTAGTCCTTTTGTTCATCAGGGGTCGCCACAACGGAATGAACCGCCAACTTATCCAGCATATGTTTTACGTAGCAAATGCCCTTCCAGCTGCAACCCAATACGGGGAAACACCCATACACTCTCACATTCACACACTACAGCCATTTTTGTTTATTCAAGTCACCTATAGCGCATGTCTTTGGACTGTGGGGGAAACCGGAGCACACGGAGGAAATTCAGGCGAACACAGGGAGAACGTGCACACAAATATGCCAATTGACCCAGCTCGGACTCAAACAAGCAACCTTCTTGCTGTGAGACGACAGTGCTAACCACTGAGCCACTGTGTCGCCCCATCATGATTATGTAAAAATCTAAATTATTGTTGTTCAGTGTTATACAAAAATTGTGATATATTGATGTGAGTATCTGCAGCTGTTTATTCAATTTCAGGTTTGAGTGAGTCTGGTTGATAGCAAAGACTAAAGGCTGTCATTAAGGCTCAAGTACACTCTCAGAAAAAAAAAATGGTACAATGTTGTACCAAAGAAGGTACAAACCCTTGTCACTGGGGCAGTACCTTTTTATAAAGCAGAATTGTAACTTAAGACAAAGAAACAAATTCGTACCATCGCAGTTTGTACCTGTAAGGACATGATTTGTACCATGGGAAATTAAAATGTACCTTTGGTTTTTAAAACCTGTAGATACAATATTGTACCTTCAGCAAAAATCTGATTCATAAAGGTACCACTACAGTGACAAGACACTTTGTACCTTAACAGTGTCAAATGTGTTCCTTCAAGAACTATTTAAAGGCATTTTGCTGCATCTGTGTCATTTTATTTTCAGTCAATATAAAACATCAAGTACATTTATAAACAATGTTTCAGTAAAATGTCTGCATCAACACTTTGCATATGCAGGACTTTTGCCATCTAAAGTGCGTATTGGAAAGCAAATGCCAAAAGGTGCAGATATCAATAATAAAAATGTGTTTATCAGAAAATGCTTACCAAATGTTTATTAAAAGTGCCTTAAATGTTTAGTTTACAATACCATTGGTTTTTTTTATCAGTTGTTTTGTATTATAGAACTTCATAAGTAATGTTTATGAGTTTCTTTAAACATATGCTTTTAAATGATGATTCATGTTTTATTATGGAAATTATTTAAAAATCACTTTGCCTTTCCAGTCATATTTATCTTCATAGATATTGTAATGAAGATGGAGTTGTCCAACACTTATGTACCTTTTTTTATGAGAACAGTATCATAAGAGGTCTTTTCTGTACCATATAGTACAACTTTTACAAAGGTACAAAACAGAAAGGTATAATTTTTGTACCACCGTGTACCTTTTTTTCTGAGAGTGATAGTTGTTTACATATTGTCGTACTAACATTGTAATCCATTACACACTGTATACCTTTCTAACCAACATTATCAAGATGAATTTGTTCTGACACATTGAGTTCTTATCACATTTTATTACCGTTTTCTAAACTATAGCCAATAAACTGTGATAGAGTGAGAAATGTTGTGAGAAAAGTCTGAATACATTTTAGCGTTGACTATCGAGGTGTGATTTCAGGACAAAATCCGCTCTCTAATGACATGCACCCTGTTTTCTATTCGATCTTTCTGTTGATTTCTAAATATAACTGCGGGCAAGACACGGTAAACATATTCCTCTGGCGTTGCACAAGGGAAGCTTGTCACGTGTTATTTTTCTATATATCTTTACCCTGCTGAGACCTGTGAGAATCACTGCACGGGATGCTGTTTCTCTGCAAACCTGTTGGTGCATCAGCAGAGGAATTACTGCATGGTTATGTCTTGACATTTTAGGATATACCTGCCCACATTTACAGCGGGGAAAATACGTATTGAACACATCCTGTTTTTTCCTGGGAATAATATTTCTATAGGTGCTGTTGACATGGAATTAACTAGATTTTAGTAAAAACCCAAACAATACAAACATAAAAATAAAACAAAACAAATGTGATAAAATTGTTATGTGTAATAACAATGAAATGACACAAGAAGAAAGTACTGAACTATTGAAACGTATTAAATACTTTACATAAAAGGCTTTTGTTGATGATAGCAGCTTAAAGACGACTCTCATATGGACAATGAAGTCATATGCATTGCTCAGGTGTGATTTGTTTTCACACACACAGAGTGTAAAAAATCTTGATGGTTCTGTGGGTCTCGTCTATCAAATCTGATCTTTAATTTGTATTCTCTATTGGATTCACATCAGATGATTGGCTGGGCAATTCTAAAGCTTGGTTTTCTTTCTCTAAAAGCATTTGAGAGTTTCCTTGGCTGTGTTTTGGGGCATTGTCTTGCTAAAAGGTCCACCCTGGTTTCATCTTCATCATCCTGCTAATGTAGATGTTGGACTGAAGCAGCTAATATTAATTTACAATGACGAAGGGCAGAGGGTTTCTGAAGAACTACTGAGAGATTTCAGCTGCTGTCTGGGTTTTCACTGCCTTTAAACACCTCCCTTTCTTCATGTGTTCAATACTTTTTCCCTGTGTCGTTTCATTTTATTACACATAGCTTAATTTGTAAACTAATAAGATTTGTTTTATTTGCATATATGGATTTCTTTGGATGTTACCAACATCCAGGGAAAATTTCAATGCACAGCACCTTTAGAAATGTGTTTTCTGAGAAAATTGTTGACGTGTTCAATACTTATTTTTTCCACTGTACACACACACACAGACACTTGAATATGTGGTTTACATGGACTCATAGGTGTAATATATTTTATACTATAAAAATATAACATTTTATGGCCTTACCCTAGCCCTAACCCAAACCCTCATACGAAACCTGTGGCAAAATTGTAATTTTACCCTGTTAAGTATGATTTGTAAGCATTCTGAATTACAAGGACACAAGGCATATCCTCGTAAATCACCTTGACAGTGTAATACCAATACCCATGTCATTATACAAACCAGAACACACACAAAAGCACACACTGTAAGTAGTTATGTATAAACATTGTTGTGTAAGCTGATATGTCAACACAATCTCACAACAATTAGTAACTTTTTGATTTAGTGACTAATTTGTATGAATTTGTACAATCTCATTTGTGTAATTTAGTACGATTTGCTCATTCCCCAATGGCGGTTGGGTTGGGGGGGTTGTGTGCCATGCCTCGTTTTTAAAATCCTACATTCTCATTTGAATGAACGCATACAAATTTGTATGAATTAGTGACTAAACTAATAAAACGTAAAACAGTTACGTGCCCTTGTGAGATCAGGCTGGATATGTATATATAGCTAGCTATATAAAAAAAAGAGAGCACTTGAAAAATACAGTTTTTTTCTCGAATTACAAAGTATGAGCAAACTATTTGTTTTATTTTATAAAGGTCTGAATACATTATCATTTGGAGCCTTTTTTCTTGTAGAAAATTGGTCAGCATAATCAGTGTTTTTATGTGACACTGAAAATCAGTTATTCCAACAAATATTGATTTCTTTACTCTTTAGAAAAATTAGTATTGTGTTGTCTAAAATTTTAATTTAAAAAGCTGAAAACACGTCACATTTTTGTTATTTTATACAAAGAATGGGAATAAATGTCATCAGCTATGGTTTACAGAAAACAAAAATGACATATTACTCCTATAAATCCAGATAAACTAAATAATCCCTTATTTTTTGACAGCTGTATAAAATGTCGAACCGCAAAAAAACGTTAACAAAAGTCACTTACTTTGATACATTTTCAATGTCAAAGGTTGTTGAATTAAAGATCAAGGTCCTATAATGCATTTTGAAAGCATAAATGGGAAACAAGCTATGAACAACTGTTTTTGAATAATTTGTACAGACAGTTTATATAATGCACTGTATAAAATATGTTCACAGGCCAATTGTGAGCCATACTCAAGACATGGTTATAACATTAGTTTTTAAGGTAATAATTGCATTCTTGGCTCAATTGTTTGCTATGTTTATTTCCTAAAAATATATTATTTCAGTTCATATTAATTTTCAGTTAATGCCTGAAATTCTGTTAAGAAACACTAATAATACTAATAATAACACTATAAAATAATAATAATAATAGCAATCTTTCATAAAATTACATTCATAGTCTATCTTTAAATGGACAGTTAATGCAAAAATTGTAATTACCTCATGTTGTTTTAAATCTTTTTGAGTTTCTTTCTTCTGTTAAACACAAAAGAAGATACTTTGAAGAATGCTAGTTGCTGGGACACCTTGACTTCCACAGTATACAGTATAAGGGTTCTCCAGCCTCCGGCGCCTAGACTGCAGCTCTGCACAAGAGTTTGGCCAGAGGAGAAACCATCGTGCCCTACTGAGCCTGGTTTCTCTCAAGGTTTTCTTTCCTTCAGTTTTGTCAATTGGTGAAGTTTGTTCCTCGCCAATGTCGACACTGTCTTGCTTGTTTTGGGACCTGTGGAGCTGCACATTGATGGATTTGCACTTCAATGTTTGGACTTTTAGCAGTAAAAACTATGATTTTAGAAACAAAGGGGAATTGAATCTAATATACATAATATAAAATACTGTGGAAGTCAATGGGAGCCAGCTACCAGCATTCTTCAAAATATCTTCTTTCGTGTTTAAGAAAAGAAATAAACTCAAATAGGTTTTGAACATGTAAAGCGTGAGCAAATAACAGCAAATTTGTCATTTTTTGGGTGAACTGTCCCTAAATAAAATAATCTCAAAGCATTGAAACTTGACAGGTGATGTTTACAAAAACTAATCTTTTTTGGTATAAGCCTGCGGCTTTCCCTGAGGAAAAGAGTGAAGATGCATATTATGGAAGATAGAAATGTTTTTTTTCTGCTATTTTACAAACTAAACTTTTGTGGTTTGATGTGTATGTGTGAGTGTTGAAATGAGCAATATAATAATAATGTATTTGTACATTTTTATTACACTCAGAAGGCAAAAGCTGTGTATTCTCTCTTACATGATAGTCTAACTCAACACTTTTAAAGAGGAAGATGATATGATCTTAATGAGTTTATGGTCTTCAAAACTACACTAATGGCTTAGTCCATAATTAGACATAATGGGCTTTTCTTATATTATCAAATAATTGAAGCCGACAGTGTTGACAGAGCGAAACACTTTACTGCTAACAAGTTTAATATATTTGTGTTCAGTAAATGAAACGAGTGCAAACCTGGTGGATGAGGGAGAAAACAAGTTTGCATAAATTTCCACAGATTCTCTATTTTAAGGAGTGTGAAGGCATTTTTTTTCAGGGTAAGATTCTACAGCAGCTTTTCTGACAAACCAAACCATTACATGTAAGACTGCTAATGTGAACTGCCAACTCAGCACAAATGGCTCTCTGGTGCATTGCTTAAAACTGATTCAGAGGCCATGATGACGTCAGGTGGAACAATGAGCAAATGACTCACAACACAGTGTTTTAGAAAGTCAACATATCATATGAGAACTATGATATGTAGTAAGTAGTTCTCTGACAGTTAATCTTTATATAGATCTATCTATCTATCTATCTATCTATCTATCTATCTATCTATCTGTCTGTCTGTCTGTCTGTCTGTCTGTCTGTCTGTCTGTCTGTCT
>CAIGQZ010032903.1:9627796-9643390 GCA_903798205.1 Danio tinwini | reverse complement strand
GTCTGTCTGTCTGTCTGTCTGTCTGTCTGTCTGTCTGTCTGTCTGTCTATCTTTCTGTCTGTCTGTCTTTCTGTCTGTCTGTCTATCTTTCTGTCTGTCTATCTAAAGTGCAATCTGAGTGCAGGTCAGTGGGGGAGTAAAAAGGGGGACAGTCAGGCCTACTGTAGTAATAATGCCTTAAATCAAGTCATTTTTAATCATTGTGCTCTGCAACCCCTTATGACTCTAGAAGCCTGAGGCCAGTAAGGCTACTCTTACAGCTCAAGGATGTAGCCAGTATTTGCTTTGCATTTTAAAAAGGTTTAATGTTTACACGACAATGTTTTCAAAATGATCTACACATTTACGTATCCACGAAAATGGCCAGAAACACTTTATTACTTATGCCAAGCCAATATTTGGCACTGTCACCTTGTTAGTAAGCAGTATCTGTAAGGACGTGATGAGGTGCGGTCGGTGGCTCATCGACTGTACTGGTATCTAATTTGCGCACCACCAACACTACCCAACATAGGCCCTGTATGGTAGAGTGGCCAGACGGAAGCAACTCCCCGCCTGGAATTTGCCAAAAGGCATCTGAAGGACTCATAAAGCAACAAAATGCTCTGGTCTGATGAGACTAAAGCCCAATCCCAATTCAACCCCTTAGCCCTTACCCCTACCCCTCGTTTTGTGCGTTCATGTAAAAGGGTAGGGGTGTCCCAATTCTCTTTAACTTGAAGGCGTAGGGCTAAGGGGAAGGGGTAGAAACCCCTTCGAATTGAGATTTTTCAGGATCACACTAGAAACTAAGGGGTAAGAAAATTTCCCAGAATACACCAGCCACAGCAAAGCAGCACCCGGAAGTAAGAAGATCCACAAATTATTATTTTTTGTCATTAATATAAATTTTTACAACAAACAAACATGTTTTAACACATTCATAACCACATTCATGTTTTACCGTCATGCTTAAAAAAAAACGCAAAAAAAACCCCTAAATTTTGCTATCTATAATCCCTAATAATAATAACTCCTGTACAGCAGTCCCACAACATTCTGTGACTCGATGACACTCGAATACCCTGTCAGAAAAGTCTAGTGGCTGAGAATGAGCTTTTTACAGTGTCTGCTATAATGTTAATGTTGTTTTTGTGTGTTTACATAGATGGATATTGCAACGGTGTAAATGTACAGTTATCAGCTTATTGCCACATTATATCGTTATGATAACATAATAAATGCCTTCAGTGAATTCCTGAAGATAAATACCAAAAAATAACACAACTGGAATAACTACAGCAGTCGCTATCATGACATATGATGACATGTGCAGGTGTTGTAGTGCTGTCACAATTCTTAGAGGTAAATTTTGAAGCCCTTCCCCTTCTCACTCTGTTTCAAAGGCCAAAGGAAAGGGGTACAAAAATAGAATTGGGATTGGGTCTAAAATGGAACTCTTCGTAGTGAATGCCAGGTGTTACGTTTGGAGAAAACCAGGCACCGCTCATCACCAGGCTAATACCATCCCTACAGTGAAGCATGGTGGTGGCAGCATCATGCTGTGGGGATGTTTTTCAGCAGCAGGAACTGGAACTTAGGATAGAGGGTAAGATAAATGCAGCAATGTACAGAGACATCCTGAATGAAAATCAGCTTCAGAGTGCTCTTGACCTCAGACTGCGGCGACGGTTCATCTTCCAGCAGGACAATGACCCAAAGCACACCGTCAAAATATCAATGGAGTGGCTTCACAGCAACTGAGTAGATGTCCTTGAGTGGCCCAGCCAGAGCCCAGACCTAAATCCTATTGAACATCTATGGAGACATCTGAAAATGGCTGTACACCATCACCCATCCAAACTGAAAGAGCTTGAGAGGTACTGCAAAGAGGAATAGGCAAAAATTCCCAAAGACAGGTGTGCCAAGCTTGCAGCATCATATTCAAAAAGACTTGAGGCTGTTATTGCTGCAAAAGGTGCATCAACAAAGTATTGAGGAAAAGCTGTGAATACTTATGTACATGTGATTTTTCAGCTTTTTTATTGTTAATCAATTTGCAACAATTAAAAAATATATATATATATTTTTACATTGTCATTATGAGGTATTGTGTGTAAAATTTTGTTCTTGTCTTACATGTAACAGGTCTACTTACATAGGCTTGTAATAGGTGTTTGTATTATTTCGTACTGAATAAAAAATGCGTTCACTTTGCCTTACCTTGAATGCCTTGTTCTAGCTTGCAGCCTGAAAATTATAACTAGCCTCTTTATGATGAATTGCTTGTTATATTACTCATTCATAGGCCGCTTAGGATAAAAGCATCTGCTCAGTTATTAAATTAATAGCTTCCCCTGTGTAAGTAATCTTTCTCAGGACTGTGTTCCTAATTATACATAATAATAAAAACATTTTTCTCCAAGTGGCTGGAAATCATTTGTTGCTCCCAGAAGTTGCTTTCAAATTTGTATGAATAAACTTTAAGATACACAACTGTGTGCCGCTGAAGTCCATTACAGTTAAAGGCAGCACAACTCTGTCATGTGAAGTGAGTTGAGCGAGGAAGGATGAACTGTCCGCTATGTGGGGTGTCAATAATTACTTTCCCATCTGAAACTCTCCCTTTCTCCAATTACCAGCAGTAACAGAGCCACAGAACAGAGAAAGCAACAGAGCTAATTTCAGCAGGACTCGTGCCTAGTGCCTGCAGATTTTAAACATGCATGGCCAAATGCCTGCACTTTTAATGCTACTATGCAATAATGATCTAGTCAAGAGTTACAGGCTTATTTCTATCTCAAAACATCTTACTGATCTTGTTTTAAGAATGCAATACTGTGTAAGATTGTTATGATCGTTTTAAGATTACTTTTTTCTTACTTAGTAAAACTTGTTAGGCATTTTTCCTTCAAATTGAGCTTAATTACAAAATAAAAGACACAGTTTTAAGTTTGCCCATTAGAAAAATGATCAATGACACTTATACATGTTTTTTTACAGCCGATTTGAATGTTATCACCTGATTAAATGGGCTTTATCAGTGGTTATCAGCAGATATATATGGGTCAGTAGGGGTCTTCTGCACCTACTAGTAGGCTCAGAAGGCTGTTATCATCCATCCACATGGCTGCGGCCGTATATGATCTATAGCTGATTATTAAATTTTCTATTAATTTATTAAATTTCCTATTAATTGTATTTTATTAATGTCTACCCCAACCCTAAACCCAACCATCACAGTGTCTGGATCTGGAGTCTTCACTATTAGCATAGCTGATTACCCATGTAGATAAATGATAACAGCCTTCTGAGCCTACTAGTTGGCACAGAAGGCCCCTACTGGCCCATAAGCTGATAACCACTGATAAAGCCCATTTAATCGAGTTATAACATTCAAAGTGGGTGATCTTTAGTAACAAAATAAAAAATTATTTGTCTGTCAAGACTTAATTTGAATAAAAAAATTGTGGACAATATGCATGTACAGTATGTGTGATCCTGATTAAATTCATACAATAATCTTGTTTTAGGTTTAAATGCTTCGGTTTATTTTAAGACTAATATAAGAATATTTAAGAATATATAATGACAACTCTTACATTTCTGAAATTCTCCAGTTTAGTAACTCTATTTTCAAGACCATTTCATACAAAACAAAAAAAAAAGTTAAGTGTTGAAAAAGTTATTAACCAGCCCATTTAAGATGATTAGACTAAATACACTGCTTGGATAAAGTGTTAAGCTGCGGTCACACTGCACTTTTCGCCCAATAGACTTCTGTTCATATTCATGCGAATACAGCAGACCGGAAACACAAGCTCATGTGGCAAGTTTCGCATGTCTTTGCGTTTGAAAGTTCAAGCTTGGTGAACTCTGACCAGCAAAATGGCATCATGTGATGCCCGAGACCAATTGAAGATCAAAACATGACCTCTGTAGAGAAATTTAACATATGAACCAATCACTTTCTTTTATTAATATCTAATCATCTTGTTTAATCCCGCCCCTTTTCACAATGCTTTACAACAGAATTTCGCACGCTCAAACTCCAATGTGACCGAGACATTGTAATACTTATTTCATGACATTTTTTCTTTACTAAAGCCTAGAAAAGTTTTCTTATTTCAAGAAATCTTACCAAGAATAATGACCTTACTGCACTGGCAAATACTTTGACTTGTTTCCAGCCTGTATCTCCCTAAATCGTTCATTTATTTCTCGTATTTATATGGTCATTTTTTTGCAGCATACACTAGAAAAATGATTGTTTTTTGCTGCTTGTTTATTTAAAATGAGCTGAAACAACTATTCTGGAGATTTGTTTGGGAAACGTAATTGTTTTATATTCAGCCCACTTAAATTTGTTGTTACCTTAACTGATTTGTGTTGGAACAACATGAAGGAATTGTGTGAAACCCGGATTTTTTTACAGTGTATCTACTGTCAAGTCTTAATTTTAATAAAAAAAAAACTGTGGACAATATGCATGTACAGTATGTGTGATCCTGATTTAATTCTACAATAACCTTGTTTTAAGTTGAAGTGCTTTGGCTCTTTTTTAAGACAGAACATATAATGACAACTCTTAAATTAAAAGGATTTTTGCAGTTTAGTAACTCTAGTTTTAAGACCATTTCATACAAAACAAAACATTTAAAGTAAATTTTAAAAAATTTAAGTAATTAACCAGCCCGTTTTAAGATAATTCTAAACTCTAGTATGACCGAGGCATTATAATACGTATTTTAAGACATATATATTCTTACCAAGAATAATGACCTTACTGCACTGGCAAATTGACTTGTTTCCAGCCTGTATCTCCTTAAATCGTTCATTATTTCTCGTATTTATATGGTCATTTTTTGCAGTGTACACTATGAAAATGATTATTTCTGCTTCTTTTTTTATTGAAATAAGCTGATTTAACTATTCTGGAGATTTGTTTGGAAAACTTAATTGTTTTATATTCAGGCCACTTAAATTTGTTATGTTACCTTTGTGTTGGAACAACAAGAACGAATTGTGTGGAACTCAGCTTTTTGCATACCCTTTATGATTAATTAATTTAATTAAAGATGACTAAAACAGGCAGAGGATATGAAAGAATACTTAATATTCCCAAGTATAGCAGTGTGGCAAGTCGTAACAAAACTATCCCCAACTCACATGTGGCATTAGGCGCTTCACATTCTTGGAATCACATCCTGTTCCCTCAACTAGCAATAGACCCCTTGTTCTTATAATAACATGGCATGATATGTTTTAGAGCGCACTGAAAGATCACCAAGAAGACACACTAGTGGGAGTTGCTATTGCTTATTTTCCAATATGTTTTTGACATTTGGTCTTCTGTAATTCGACTTGAAAACGAAAGACGCCCATACTGTTTACGTTAAGTGCATAGCAGCGTCTTCTACTCTCATCTCTCTGCTTATTCTTGTCAGCAGTAGCTTTAGGCAGAGTTTTGTAATTAAATCATGACTGGCGTTTGACGTGAATGAACCCTTTGGGGTGGCAAACTCCTATCTGTTCACCACCGACAGACAAATGCTTTGCATGAGCTCGGACTATAGAAATTCCTCTGGTGCTCGTCTGTTTGAGCGGCCCTCGAGGGACGGGGCCCTCCTATATGTTGCAGCAAGAAGATCAAACTGTGCATGACATAAAATGGAGACTGAGAATGAAACCGGATTGTTGCCACCGTCGGCTGGCTGACAGAATGCTTGAGTAGATGCAGCAGATGCTTCAGGCGTTTAGAGAAACGCCTTCGGTGCAGCACAACATAATTGAGCACCAGAAATAATGTGAGGCATCCCCAAATAAATAATGTATTTATTTACCGGATCAATTATGAAATGATTTGTCCACTTCACTACTTACATACTCTGTTAATTAAAATAACTGTCTAGAGACAACATCTCTTTTGTTTCCATATTTGATTGCACAAAATATGCTGATGTGTCCGCCATCTTGGAACAGTCACCTCTGGTCTTAAAACCAGCGAGATTTAAAGAAAACATTCACATCTGAGAATGTGTTGTGATTATGTGTCCCTGGACCACAAAACGAGTCTTTAAGGGGGGTCTATTATATAAAATTGACTTTTTTGAGTGGTTTTAAACACAGTTGTCTGTCAGCAGTATGTAAGTATAGCCAGTCTCTAATATTAAAAATGATTAATTCTATTTTTATACACTTCATAACAACAGCATGCAGAAACACTTTGATTGAGATTCTCGTGCCATCACAGAGGAAAAGCCATGCCCATTAATAATGAGCTCTTATATAAACAGCCCTGAGTAAGAAGCAGTCAACCACCATTAGAATTTTCACACTGTACCTGCTAAAATTAATGGCAGCGACTGAAGCCTGGTTATTACTTCTGCGTCAAGTGATCGGCGTGACCCACGGCGCAAGCCTTGCTCGTAGCTATGCATTTATACTTCTGCGCGCTGCTTCTGTTGCTCTGCAATAACACTTCTGAAACGCTAGCTGGCAGTAGTTGTTTATGTTCTTCTGTGTCGAGATTCGCTGTTTTTTTTTAACGCTTCCTTAATGTACAAGTGGTTTAAATTCGTTCATTTTGAGACGGGAACCGGCGGATGTGCAACAACTTTAATCATAACGTAAACACAAAACAACAGTCTCCATCCGGAGATCCTTCACAGGACTCCACACTTGTAAACACTCGCTGCATCACGCTCGTGCGGCTCTCATCTCCGCCCACACTCGTCACCGCTACCAAGACGACCAATCACAGAGCTTGCGATATGCACACGCGTTACATTTTTTGAGCGGTGCGCGTCTGACGACCACGGCAAGGGCTATGCATCTACGCGTAGCCGTAGCATTTGGTTGCGCTTGACGCAGAAGTATAAATCAGCTTTAAGTCTCAATCCCAATTCTATTTTTTTACCCTTACCCCTTCCCTCTTCGAGTGTGAAGGGGAAGGGCTTCAGATTTACCCCTAAGAAATGGGAGACCACTACAACACCAGCACACGTCATCATATGTCATCGCGATCTCCTACTTCATATGAGATCGATAATCATGACTGCTGTAGTTATTCCAGTTCTGTTATTTTTAGGTATTTATCTTCAGGAAATCACTGAAGTCATATGTTATGTTATCATAACAATCTAATGTGGCAATAAGATCGTAACTGTACTGTGTATTTACACAGTGGCCATATTCATCTATACAAAAACAACATTAACATTATACCAGACTCTGTAAAAGTTTACTCCCAGCTTCTAGACTTTTCTGACAGGGGATTTGAGTGTCATTGAGTGACAGATGTGAAACTATGTTGTGGGACTAGTATACAAGAGTTATTATAAGAGGATTATAGATTATAGAGCCAAATTTATCAAATGTATTTTTTTTAAGCATGACATAAAACATGAACACGGTTATGAATGTATTAAAACATATGCTTGTTTGTTGTAAAAATTCATAATAATGACAAAAAATATAAATTTGTGCATCTCCTTACTTCCGTGTGCAGCCATGCTGCCGTTGTAGATGGTGTGTTCTGGGAAATTTTCATACCCCTTGGTTGTGAAAAATCTCAGTTTCAAGGGGTATCTAGCCCTTCCCCTTTGCCTTCAAGCTAAAGAGTATTGGGACACCCCTACCCCTTCACGTGAACGCGCAAAATGTATGGTAAGGGGAAAATGACACAATTTGGATCAACGCCTGAAAGGGTCCGTTTCAAAAATATTCATGGTGATATTTTGAGCTGAAACTTTACATACACACTCTAGGGACATCAAAGACTTATTTATCTTGTAAAATAGGGGCATAATAGGTTATCTTTAAGTTGTACACGTTTATTTTGACAATAGCCAAAAGTACATTGCATGAAAGAACATGCAAACTCCACACAGAAATGCCAACTGACCCAGCTGGAGCTCAAACCAGCACCCTTCTTGCTGTGAGGCGATTGTGCTACCCACTGCGCCACCGTGCTGCCTATATTTAATTCAATTACATCTATTTATTAATCAAACTTGTTAAGTTTTCAGTGTTTTGAGGGATATTGAGAGGTTTTTTGTGAGAGGACATTTGTGATATTAAATAAACCTATTAATGGACAACCATAAAAGACTACAAATATTTTTATTTTATTTTACTGTTTAACTTCCATGTGCAAGCAAGTGTTTAGTAAAATACAAGCTATGCATCTATTTTACAAGAAACATGTTTTGTGAACCCTTAAGCTGTCTGTTGGTGCTCTAGATTTGCCGGTTTCAAACCACTGAATTAATATTTTGGCGCATAAATGCATTCACAATGATATGGACCATAACAGGGGTGGTCAAATGTATATTTACATTATCTATTACTTAAATTACTACTTTTATTTAAGATACAGAGCCGAGTAAACAATTTCTTAACTATTAAAGGGCTGACCCCCTATACATCTTGTTTTAATGTGCATTAGAGGGGATCAAGCGTTAACTAGGGGGGTCTGACCCCCCCCAAACCCCCCTGTAATTCGCACCCTGTTCGTACCTCAACCAAACATTGCCTTATCCTACAACACATATAGACAAAAAGTGAAGTGGGAGAGATAGAGGGAAGGGATCAGGCACAAGTCGAAATTCAAACTCGGGATGCCCACAGCATAGTTTTGCTATGTCTGCGCACTTCCCATTGTCTTCATATATACACAGACATTGTCTTATCTTAATCTAACAAAAAAATTGACACTTATAACAGTTTTTTTTTATCCAGAGTCACAATGAACTCAATTTGGTTTTTTTTCGATTCTGGCAAAGTGTTAGCTAATGCCTTAGTCTTGCTGTATTTTGCAATATCATCTTATGTAACAGAGTTTTACACATATACACGTTATTTTTAAGTGTACATGTCTAAGAATCCATATGCATGTTTATCTTGCTCTCGAATGTGTTTATGAAGCAGCCAGCTTGGTCTTACGTGGAAACGTAACTGTTTTATGCTGTCAATTTAGTGGCTATTCATTCATTTATTTTCTTTTCGGCTTAGTCCCTTTATTAATTATGGGTTGCCACAGTGGAATGAACCGCCAACTTATCCAGTATGCTTTGCACAGCGGATGCCCTTCCAGCTGCAACCCTTCACTGGGAAACACCCATACACTCTCATTCACACACATACACTACGGACAATTTAGCTTACCCAATTCACCTATACCACATGTCTTTGGGGAGAACATGCAAACTCCACACAGACATGTCAACTGACCCAGCCGACACTTGAACCAGCGACCTTCTTGCTGTGAGGAGATAGCGCTAACCGCCGAGCCACCAATGCCAAGGCTAATGCTCCAACATGGTTGACAGCTTATGTATAGGTGCTAATGAAATATATGGCTTTTACGGGTGAGAGGGAGGGGGACAACCTGCCACTCAAATGAGATCCACCAATAGCAAACCACAACCATTCAACCATCCAAACAATTGCTGATTGACTAACCCAAGTCCTAAATCAAACATTCTTCCTTATTTGCTAAGCTGTTTCAGTCGCAAAATAGAGGAACTTCTGTTTCAGAATTCAAAATGACATATTCTTCTTGTAATAACTCATTTTTTAGGTGAAACCCAACATTAATCTGCAATAAAAGCAGACTATGGAATCACAAAACCTGCATGCAGACATTTAAATTATGTGTGGTGATCAGTGCAAGAGCAATAAGGATTTTTAGGGGCATTATGATGGTAAAACTGAAACACAAGTGCCCCCAAAAGCCCCTCATTCTCCCTGCGGATTTACATTTAGACTTGAGCGCAATTTCAGATTACGCACATTCACAACACAGTGTTTATTTCTAGACTATGATTAAACATGTTTATACTGAACTTTTATGCAGTAAAACCATTTGCCTCACGATCATCAGGCACAAACATGTCAATGTGATGTAATCTAACTTAATTCAATACATGTGATTGATATAATTGATAGGGAAAAACCTATTTCACACTCAACATTCAACACATTCAAGTCTGGTTTGACTCAAAAGAGATACACACAAATGTCTACAGGAGCAGAGTTTAGTAATAGAACATTTTATTTATAATACAATTACTTTTGAAGAGATTTTATTCAGGTCATTTTGGACACGAGTATGTATTGAGCACTTGTAGGTGTCAAAAATATTTATTATACACATATCTATAAAGTCAAAAACTTCTGTAAAACATATTTAGCCTTTTGCCCCTATCAAACACACCTCTGGAGCTGAATTTTGAAATTAACTTGACTATATGCCTACTGGCAAATCATTGTTTGATAAAATATTGATGCTTTATTTATCTGAAAGTGCACATTTATGCAAATAAAATTTATTTATTTGGTTTGATAACTTTTAAGAGTAATTTGTACGTGTTTTAAAATTTTGCTATAAATAAATGGGTAGAATTCATAAATTATAAATGAGTTATACATTCAAAGTAGGGATGCTCATTTCAGTTAATTTTGACAACCGTCAACCACCGCTCGCTGGTTAACAGAATATTAATGGTAAACTGGTCAAATTAATATTAAATTATTATTTAATTAAATATTTGAAGTGTCTATTTTGTGTCTGACACAATATTGCACTTTAAAATACTGATTTATTTTAACAATGGAACATATTAACAACAGAACATCTTCACGCACCTGCAGTGTTTCCAACCATAGATATATAGATATCGCATATGGAACCTGAGCATGCGTCAATAGCGCCGCCACATTTGTACAGTGCACCCAGCACAAATGTCATTCAACCGCACTAGTCAAGACAGTGTGCCAACGTGAAGATGCTGGACTCTAGCTCTGTGTACTGGTGTAGTAACGAGCAAACAAAGAAAACAAAGCACAAAGGCAGAACATTTTATAGGTAAGATTTAGTTTTTTACGTTTTTGTGTTATAAACTTTTGTGCTCAATAAGTAACGTTACTGATGATAATACAGACGCTTACTGCATTCACTATAAGGCAAAGTAGCACCAACTTGCACTAAATACTGGGCTTATCCTAGTTTTGTTAAATAAAATTAGCAAACAATGCAAAAGAAATATGACAACGAGATGCTGCGGTGCCAGAAACTTATTGTCGGCTAAGTGTCGTTCATAACGGAGATTCATTCACAAACGAATCGCTCCCTCCATCAGAATGAGAAATGAAAGCAGGAGAGGGGGTGTGTTTCAGGACACGGATTAGATCAAATATAACAGGAACATTTACATGCACACAAACACACAATCTTTGTCAGCAATGCCCGTGCGGTCACTCATCCATCGATATACTGTAGAAAGGTAATGTAAAATTATAATTTTCATAATAAAAAAAAATTTATTGCATACCGACCACCGGGAAAACTCCCGATCATAGATATATGTGTGTATTTGTGTATATCTCTGGCTCTGGATGGCCACAGTCTTCCACTACAGCTTTGTCCCACATTCACTTCAAAGAAGTGCTACCCTGTACTAAAATGGCGGCTCTATTGATGCATTTGTTCCATTAGACAACAACAGGGCAGGCGACATCTAATGTAAATATCTATGCTTTCCAACAGTACAGAAAAAAAGAATAAACTAAATAAAAACAAATAAAGTAAATAGTCCTGCCCTAGATATTTTTTCACTTACATTACAAATTTAGATTACAAAACGAAAACACTGACTGAATCCTTTTTAGGCAGTTTTTTTTCCATCTTATGTTGTTTTTTCTATCATTAAATTGAAAAATGAAAAAGACACGCCTGACGTAACTTTTTCTGCACAGGAATAACTTTATTTCAACTGCTAGTGCACAGAGCACAACGGCAAAAACGTGAAGCACGCAGGGTGCATAATCAGCGCGCAAAACACTCGTGGCCATTAGTAAACCATTCAAAAGACGCACCTCTCAATGCAAAAAGCGAGTTCGCTGTGATCGGCCCCTTATGCAGCCAATCTTAAAGAATATATAAAATATATTTTTTTATAATTTTACTGATACCATTAATCGGTTACAAACACACTCTTTCGGTTAACGGTTAATCTGTTATTTTGAGCATCCCTAATTCAAAGAAATTTAATTAATTCCAATACTGGTACTCAGATTATATGCTCTCACACATTTTATACAATGACACGTTCATGTTTCTTTTTAGTACTGAAAAAATATATACACAGACATTTTGCATAGTTTTTATGAGGCTTGTATTTATTTCAAAATTGCAATGATTAAATAAAATGGTAACATTGAATTTTATTTCACTTTCACTGATTAATGAAAAGTTGCTTATCACACTGCAAATTTGCCAGTGTACATTTTACACCATAGGTGTTGAATTTAACACTTTTGTCTGGTGTATATATAAGTCCCACCAGCCAAGTGCCCAGGTTACACTTTCAAAAGTGTTGAATAGGGTTGGGCAATGTCGACCAATTTGACATCGTACAATGTCAAATTGGTCAACATCACGATGTACAATGGCATCTTCATCACAGGTGGTGGTGAATTCATTATTTATGTATAATAAATTAATGAATAATTAACAAATTAATTTGTAGCATACCATTTCAACAACCTGACCCGCATGGTCTTAGTTTTACCCATAGCCAAATAATAAATAAATTAAGTTACTCACAAATTACCACTCTGGCATAAAAGGCAGAGTGATCTGTGTCGATATTATGGCGTCGACAAACTTAGTTGGTAACTTAGTTGGTGCACAACCAACATGAACCAACCAACAGTATCTGAGGTTTTCGCTAAAATTACTAAGTATTAGCGTGAAAGCAAAAGTTTGAAGCACTGTACTGACGCTGTGACATGTTACCTGATAGATTCAAAAGACTGAAGAGTCGTTAGATAGAGTCAAGATTAGTTAAATATCACGTTTAACAACTATAGTGAGACGCGATCCAGCGGTACATCCTTGATAAACTGTGCGACGTGCACTGCTCTCTGGGGTTTTGTGCTTAAAGCACCCGCTGACTGCCTGGAGCTCAGACGTGCGTATATGCTGCAGCGCATGACAGAGTGTGTGTGTGTGTGTGTGTGTGTGTGTGTATGTGTGGTCACGTGATGTGAGCTTTCAGAAGTATAGTGTGGAAGGAGGGCTTTTTAGAAATGCTAGATGAAATGCCAGTGTGGATGTGGATTGTTTTCGCTTTAAATTGCCATTTTAAAACTAAGACTAAGTGTAAACTGGGTCGTGTGCATTTTTTACAAGCGGGTTGCTGCTGCGACAGGGGCAGGGCGGAGGATCGCGATGCTGGCCCAGTGTTGAATATATACACCTCGCAGTGTAAAATATTTTACACTTTGAGTGTAAAAATGCACACCACATTAAACATTTTTAACACCTGCAGGGCAAATTGTTCAGTGTACATATAACTCCAGAGGTGTTAAATTACACTCTCTTCTGGTGTATATACGAGTCCCTCCAGCGCAGTGTATAAGTTACAATTTAAAAAGTGTAAAATATATACTTATGCAGAGTAAATCATTTTACACTAAGAATACAAAAACTATATACTAGATTAAATATCACCACTGCCAGGTCATATTTAGCATAAATTCAATTTTCCTTAACCTGACAGGAGTCAAAGTTAACATTTTGTTCCCACATGAAATTCACAAAGAAAAGTGTGTATTTGAAAGTTTTAACACCCTGGGATAATAATAATAATAATAATAATATAAAATGTCAACAAACTCTTTTCTGTTGCCTTACTATTGTTTAATTTAACCCACATCAGCATTAAAAACAGTATTTGTACACTTGGATATTAACGCTATAACACTACAGGGGCTTGCACCAGAAATTCACCCCGCAATTTGCTGTGCAGCTGCAATATTTGTTTTAGTTGAAAGACATCAAGATTTTTAATAAAATAATGATTCTTCAGATTCAGATGGATCTGGACTGCAAATAAAAGGTATACCGAGTTTGAATGTACTTTATTAAGTTTAACTAGTGTAGTTACTCTTGTCACGCTGTGAGGGTGAGTCCCAGAAGCGGGACTTTGCGGGCCAGTTGGATAGAGATCAATACTCATCTTGCCCCCAAAGTCCCGGCACTGAAATCACAATGCTTTCTTATATGGCCATTCAAACGTTGACAATTAACTTACACATCACTGTTATGCATAAACATTTTCTTCATTTCCTCTATAGTAATATATAGTAGGGATGGGGCGATAACTGATTTCAAGGTATACCATAGTTTGGAAAAGTGAAGGTTTTAAAACCAGCTAAATTTTCTGCTATACTGTCCCTATGGTATATGTAAGATTTTTTTATTTATGTTTTTTATTTATGTTTTTTATTTATGGAAAGAGATCCAAAATGCCGTTTAAATTGTAAAGAAATCTGTGTTTTTGAAACTAATGAAGACAGCAGAAGTCAATGATTCATTTGAATTATTTAGCCTGACATGTCTACTGCTGCAAAATATTTTAAATGTTTCCCAAAAAAATATTGTGTCCAAAGGTTAAAAATGTTTTTGTTTTTTATTCAGACATTTAAAAAGAGCATATTTTAGAGCAGTAACCACAGGGCTGTCAAACCGTGAAACCATGACATGTCTATCCAAGGTTATCATACCATCAGAATCTGACACCAGCCCATGCCTTATACATACTATACTCTATACCATATCAGCCCAAGTGGACCTACCTGATGACAAATGCTAACCACATCACTTATTTTCTTAATTACAGATGGGTCGTTTAATGATAACACAACCAGACGTCACTTACTCAAATATTTGGAATTAATTAAAGTTAACAAAGTAAAATTACCTTTAAAACAATAACAGTAATGTAGATTTTTTTTTTATTACTGCATTAAATGTCCACCATAGTGACATTTAAAAAATAAAATCAACACACACACACACATATAAATATATAAAGCATGCACGATTTATTTCACTTTTATCTTTGCTTCATTGCATTAATCTATGTGTGTAGTTTATTTATTACATTTTTATGCATGATTCACTGCCCTACAGAATCATCCAAATCAATCAAAATTAACACATTTAATAACACTTTAGGGACTAATTCTCATGATTACTTATTAGCATGAATGTTATTAAGATATTGGCAGCTTATAAAGTACATGATCTGCATGATCTTATTCTACATCCCCAATACATAAACTACCTTAATATCTATTAAAGAGCAAATTGTGAGTTTATTGAAGTAAAAGTCATAGGTAATGGTTTGCTAATAGCGAGAATTGAACCTTAAAATAAAGTGTGAGATCTTAATATCATTTTATTTTCTTCGCAAACATTTTTAGGGCCTTTATGGTTCATTACCGGAATTGGTAATGGCTTTCTAATTGTAAAACAAAAACAAAAGTATACACACATATATACAGTGAAGAATTATTAGCCCCCTGTTTATTTTTTCCTCAATTTCTGTTTGACGGAGAGAAGAATTTTTCAACACATTTCTGAACATAATAGTTTTAATAACTCATTTCTAATAACTGATTTATTTTATCTTTGCCATAATGACACACATAAGACACTTTTATGCAGCTTAAAGTGGCATTTAAATGCTTAACTAGGTTAAGCATAGGGTAATTAGGCAAGTTGTTGTATATGGATGGTTTGTTCTGTAGTTCTGTATATAT
>CAIGQZ010032903.1:9616291-9627396 GCA_903798205.1 Danio tinwini | reverse complement strand
TATATATATATAATCAAAATTGTATCCCGTTTCCTTCCTGTTAAAACAACTGCATGGGTGTTATTTTAAAAATTATTTTCCCACGCCAATCCCAGTTGACACGCCAAAGTCAGTAAGTATTAAAGACATATCAAAATCCATTTAGATTATTCTCAATAAACTTTCTTTTGTAATCTCAGGATTTTTAAGTATGGCCATTTGGATAATTCGCAATTATATTTCTTACTCAATCCGGCTCTTTGTTCAGACTGAATTTTAACCTATTTCAGAGAGGAAAACTAAATGTAGGTCAATTTACAATCAAATAATTAAACGAGGAACAGAATATATCTGGTCTACCTCTATCAAAAGCCGTAGCCTATATTGCGGAAAGCGTGATACAAATAAACTTGTACATGACAAACACCACGCATGTCCAATGTCTTTCTCTAAAATATTTGACCACTAATCAAAGCTACAGCGACCTTCTCCAGTAATGGCTCTAAGTGAAGTAAAAAAATCTCACACAATTACACCGGCTACAAAATCAATCGAACTTCACCTGTTTAAGCATGACGGTTTTTAAAAGCTCCATCAAGAGCTTTGTGTTAAGAGAGACAATTGAGGCGTCAGTTGAGTCCCAGACAGTGTGTTCGACTCCCCAGAGAGTTCAGGTACTCTCTCAGACACAATCTGTCTGCCTCTGTCTGCGAGCAATATCCGTCAAAAGCAGCAATATGCGCCTAAACCATCAGGCTGTTGCTTTAAAAGACACATCACGTTGGCGATGTCTATCCGCTCTTCTCCTTTTCCATCCGAACGCCAATTCCCATTGTAACGGCTGAGCAGAATGCCTATTATGACATCATCAATAGAATTAATAAGTATTCTACCCGCTGCCCCGATTCCGATCACACCTGCCGCTGAAAACGCGCGCACATCCATGTAACATATCTGGAAACTTACCTCGCCACGAAAAAAGCGCAGCGCGACGGAAAGAAACATCTGGCCGGCTTGAATCAGATGTTGTCTTCTTTAAGTGCACGCCGTACGTGCTCCTGCTGGCGAGATGAGCAGGCGTCTCGAGGAGCCAGACTGACTCTGTGCATGTTAAGATCTCTCTGCTCGTGCATTGCTTCATGGTTACGCTACTAGGTAAAGCAGGGGCCGCGCATGGGGGAGATGCCATTTTCAGCAGCGCACGCCAATTGTGCGCGAAATCCCGAGCCGACATTCACCAGTCAGTCTATTAATGATCATAAATGGGTGTCAGTATGTAAATCTCTTCACTGACTCGTTGCCTTTTTCCCCTTTGCTTTAAAGGGGAGCGACGTCTAAACACGTGGAAGATAAAACATATGGAGCTGGCAGTTTCTGTTTTCCTAGAAGTCATTTCCAAATATAGAAACTAGGAAGGGACGTTCTTAGAAACCCCAGAGTGGTTATATGACCGAGTTTACTAAGCAGCGTTTTTATTTTCCTCTTTTAGATTTTACTCATAGTTTAAATTCATTTACTCGTGTAATGTCATGTTAGTTAAACATGAAGACAACAGTTGTGTCAATGATACATTTAAGAATAGCTTACATAGTTGTGTGTGGGTCATGCTTACATGAATATGTCGAATGCGAGTCAAAAGAGCGTTTTTAAATGTATGAAAATATGTGATTTATTAATCTGCAATCAAACCTGTAGGATTACAGCACAGATTTGACGCTCGATGTCGCCCTCTGTTGCTGAGATTGCAGTAGTGCTTTTTTTTGGAATAGATTAAAAGTCAGTGACGTCACACAACAGACAACCACTCTTCCGGGTTTCTCAGATAAGATGAGACGTTGATTATGCATGTGCAGTATGTAGATTAATATATGCATATTTTCTTCAATTGCATCTACTCAGAGTTATTTTGGCCTCATATGCATGACAGAATGTCTCATGTCAATATCCATGTAAACCCTATTTGCTATAAACAAGGCAAATTTGGTGTAACTAAAGAAGATTGTACACAGCATTACCTGGTTAATAACCTATAATTTGCAAAATTCTTCATTCATAAATGTAGGTTTTTGAACACCCCCATTCTATTTAACACTTTATTAATGAACTTGCTATTATGGCTTAATCACTTAGTAATTTGTCAAATGATAAAGCTACTAAAGTAGCTACCTTTTTTCAGTGAATGTTATTCCCTACAGCTAGGGCCAGACAGAATCTGCGGACATTTTGTAAAAAAAGAACATTTTGCAGATTTATGCAGAATGATTTTATGAGTATCATAACTAAAAACTTAATATATTATATAAAAAAATAATAAATTTTTAACTTTTATTTAATGTTTACAATGCAAATCCAGTTAGATATACTCATATTTGGTAAACAAAGCAAGTATCTCATATATCTACTAAAAGACAGAACAAATATTTTACTGTATTGCAAATAAATCATATGAACATTTTAATATTACTATTATTATATCACAATAATATTAGTGAAATTAAAAACTGAATAAATATAAATTTACACAAGTAAATAGACTCAATGATGGGCTAAAAATCTGCGGAAATCTGCGTGCGCAGATTCTGTGTGGGCCTATAGCCCCTTCACAACCCTTTGAAGGTTTATATTGTATAAACTTTTATAATGTATTTATTTATTTAGTTATTTTTTGTCAAATACAATTGTCATTATACGTAGTTTTTTTCCTATATTTGTATCTGCCTATTGTTGTAAATGTATTACTTCATGCTTGTTTATGCATGTAAGGCCTACTCTGTTTGTATATTTCTTTAAATATATATATATATATATATATATATATATATATATATATACTAATGTTTCTAGTTATACACTGTAAAACAAATCCTGGTTGCCTTAAATTTTTAAGCTTAATCAAATTAACCTTATGAGTAAAAATATTTTTTATATTATAAAATTAAGTTAGAACGTGATTAACTTAGTTGAATAAGTTACAATGACCTAAAAACATATGCTGTCAGGACTAATTGATCAAATCTTTTTTACAGTCTAGGAACTCCTTGGGGGAACTGAATTATCCTATTTAGTACCAAGGCCTAACCTTGCATAATAGGAACTAGCTACTACAGGTATTAAAAGTATATGAGGATTGGGTGAATATGTGACAGGCTACAAAACACCTACCCCTTATTTTATAGTTTTACAAAACTTATAGGCTACAGAAAAGCAGATGTTAACAGCATTTAGGCTTGGTCACCAATGGGGTATATGGGCTTGGTTAATTGTCATCCCATACAAAATCACCACGTTTAACATCTGATTTCTTTAAAAATACAGCGATCTTCACTGCCTGGTGGAGATATTATATAAAGTAGATATCAGACCAAACAAGAAGCACTGCATTAAATGATATGTTTCTGTGCCATGTTTTTAAAATATGGAAATAATTTTACCCCTGTATTCTCAATGGAATTTCTGCCTGCTGCTAATGATGGCGCCTGCATTCAAACGGTCTTTTATCTTATTTACCCTTTAACAACCAAATGAATGTTTAACTCTATTTAACTGAATGTATTTGAATTACATTACAACATCGATGCTGTAAAAGGAACATTATGAAGTTGAAAATCACACAAAGATTTCACCGGAAATTCATCATTGGCTGAAAACACTAGCTGATAGCCCATTGTCATTGGGTTTTCGATTATATGTTACAAGGGTTGTATAGGTCATTTAGTCTCTTTGCCCTTCTTTCTGCATTCCTCCATTATGACCAAACTCACAACAAAAACACTGCTCGGATTACAGTGTCCAACATGTCGCTGTCATGATTGAATAGTGAAGGAACAAACTAACTTGTAATTAAAAATTCTTAATTCATGACCACAGATGAACTAAAATGAGTAAACAAATTGGCTGGCTACATTAATGACTGTAGGACTGTGGGAGAGCAAAAATTGTAATTTGTGGCCATGATACTTCCATTCTTTGAGTGTATTTTGGTGTCAAACTGTGTTTTTGCTTGTAGCTTTAATACCCGAGGACATCCAAACTTTGCATTGTCATAATTTGTAGGTGTATTGTATTCACATTACTGCTGATAAAAACACTAAGGCTATTGATCCATGACATGTACTGTAGTTTATGTAGTAACTTCAGCATAATCCCAGCTTGTTCTTAGGAGGACATACTATTTTCTTATTGTACTTCACAAGATCGTGAGGTAAACCAGCACAGGGATAATCACGACTTTGATTTACATCTTTTGCTCACTACGTCCACACATTTTGTGTTTTATTGAAATGTTGTGGATTAAAAGGCACGGACGGGGTTCGAACCCGCGATCTTCGGTTTACGAGACCGACGCCTTACCACTTGGCCACCGCGCCTGCGCTGTGAGGTCATTGTTCCCCTGATTACATTCCTGACATCAGCAAGATCCCTGCAAAGAGGCTGAAAAATCATTAATCATCGAATGATTCCCGCACCACGAACCGCATTTAGGGTTTTCGGGTGATTATTAATTAAAACACTCAACTATCCATGATTTGTTTTTATTTTTATGAGAACAATGGGTCGATGATTTTAGTATACAAGACTGATGCGGAATACGAAATATTGTAATCCTCAGCTGGAATCTCATCCACATGATGTTTTCCCTTTACGTTTCTGGCTATTTAGCGCACGTTTTGGACTATTTTAGTACCCGTGGTAATAAATATATCGTAAAAAAACATGAAACTTGTAATTTTCGACATCTTTAGCCCAAAAGATTCCGGCTTCTTTTCAATGATTCGTTCAAACAAATTCGCAAAGCCTTGATTCATTAGAGTCGATAATGATGACTCCATTATGACAAGATGTACAGCAAATATCTCATGTGTCATATAATGTAATTATAAACAACACATTTTTGAGACATGCGATTACACAAACAACTAAAGAGTATTTCATATTTATTACTTGGAATTAGATTAGTATAACGTGTCAGTTTGTTCTGAATCAGTTCATTGCAGTAAATTATCTGAGTGAATCGATTCGCTAACACGAATCGAACTCCCAAAGGCTGAAAGCTCATCTCGATTGCTCATTCTCGTTGCGTTTGAATCGCAGCATCCGCCAGGGGAGGCTGTTGAATCGCGCCTTTTCTTTAATCAACCGTGGCAGAGAGTTTATTGCGCTGTCATGATATAAAGCTGAGACTGTGGAGCTTCTGTCTAGACCTGATGGCAATGAATGATGGAAACCTGGGACAAAAATGTACACAGACCAATCCTGGATTTAGGCTGGGCTGCTCAAAACAGGTTTTATACAGTGAATGATTACACTGTATCAGGGTAAACTGAAGGCTACAATGTGTTCAAAATAGTTTTGTAAGATCACCTTAACCAGAATAGACAAAAAACCAAAACGTTTTACAAGCTGTCTCTTTATAATGCACCCTGATTAATGCACACACCTGTATGTAAATATTTACATCTAAATATATATTTAAAAAAAAAACTAAAGTGATATATATGTGAAGTATCACCAAACAACGTTAGCACATTAGCATGCAGCAATGCTGATAAATATAGCCATATTGCAATTATACCAGTGTGATATTGCGTTCATACAACAGTTTGATGACTTAAGTGAGTCAACAACAACAAAAAAGCTTTACTTTATTTTGCTTTCTCGTGGATTCATATTTAAAGTCGACTGTAGCCTAAACAACTATAAAAAGACGGTAAACCATTCATTCATTCATTCGGCTTATTCCCTTTATTAATTTGGGGTCACCACAGCGGAATGAACTGCCAACTTATCCAGCACGATTTTATGCAGCGGATGCCCTTCCAGCCACAACCCATCTCTGGGAAACATCCACGCACACATTCACACTCATACACTACGGACAATTTAGCCAGCCCAATTCACCTATACTGCATGTCTTTGGACTGTGGGGGAAACCGGAGAACCCGGAGGAAACCCACGCGAACGCAGGGAGAATATGCAAACTCCACACAGAACTCCACCCAGCTTAGCTGAGGTTCGAACCTGCGACCCAGCGACGTTCTTGCTGATGGTAAACCATCACTTTATAAATAGTATTTTAATTATTTCTGAAAGTCATGAAACAATACCAGTCTGTTTACTCTGCCACATGTATTTGAATTTACATTGCACATTTATTGTGTATGGCCATACACCCAAAGCGCTTCACAATCATGAGGGGGGTCTCTTTACACCACCACTAGTGTGCAGCATCCACTTGGATGATGCAACGGCAGCCACAGAACAACGGCGCCAGTTAATAGTGGAGTGGAGAGACAGTGATATAGCCAATTCAATGGATGGGGATGATTGGGAGGCTGTGATCAATAAGGGCCAATGGAGGGAAATTTAAGTGACCACAGTGAGTCAGGACCTCCTGTAACAGGTATGGAAATTATAGTTCACTTTATTTATTGAATTACACAAAATTTGTGTTTTACCTGAAGTGTTTATTAAGTATACATGAGGTGTTTGTCATTGTGTGCATCTTCTCGGAAAAATGTTTAAAAATGCTCAAATTTTTTTTTATTTCCTGTTTTGCACCTGCCTCTTCCCTTTCTGCACTGACTGCACATGGGAGAGGTGGGTGTCTGCTAAGCTCTAATTAATCTTAAATCATCTTTACTTTAAAATCACTTTTAAAGGTAGTTTTTATGTTTAAATTATATGTATACCTTGATTTTCCCACATATATTTCATTAATTTTGTGTTTTCACTTAAATTAATGATTGCATTTATTTTGTCTATTGGAAGCATGTGAATGCTAAATGAATTGCACTTTTAATTTAACAGAGAAAAGCTATAAGTCTTATCCGAAAGACAGCGCTCACTGACAGTATAGTGTTCCCTTCATTTTACTGGGGCATTAGGACTCACAATTGACTGCCCTCTGCTGGTCACAGCATCACCACTTTCAGCAGCAACTTAGTTTTTTCAAGTGGTCTCCCATTCAGCTACTAACCAGGCTCAGCCCTGCTTAGCTTCAGTGAGTAACTGGTCTTGGGCTGCAGGGTGATATTGTTGGGTGATATGTGGGAACTTACAGATAAATTGACCCTATAAAAGCCAAAGAAACATATCACTGAAATACTCTTGTAACTACACTTTCAGAAATAAAGGTACAGGATCTGTCACTGGGGCAGTACATTTTTTTAAAATACATATTTGCACCCAAATAGTCCACAGTGGTACCTAAAAGGTGCATATTAGTACCCAAATGTACCTAAAAAGTACCTTTGAGGTACCATTATGGACTCTTGAGGTACAAATATGTATCTTTTGAAAAGGTACTGCCCCAGTGACAGATCCTGTACCTTTATTTCTGAGATGTAGGTTATAAAATATACACAAGAAAGAGATTGACTGTGATTTACCGTAACTTCTCTATTGGTTTAGCAGTTGTGTAATGTCTGCTGAGAAAATGGATGTCTCCTTTTAACAAATTAAGGGAATTCTTATTTGCCCTGTTTCAGTCTTAGGGCGTACTCACACTAGGTACAGTTGCCTTGAACCGTGCCAAAGCATGATTGTCTCCCCTCCCCTCTCTCTAATAAATCCATATGAAACAGTCCCTTAAAAGTGACATTGCGTCTTCAGTTTTGGGCTCAGGCAATCTTTGCACTCACACAACAAGCGTACTGCGCCAAAGCCCAACCGAACCGTGCTCTGGCACAACTCTTCCAACCTAGCCAGGGCCGGCCAACTGAATCCATGGTGAGCTTATTGGACAAACTGGTTATAGCCAGAAAGCCTTCCATACGTAAAACCTAAGATTGTAATCTGTCTGCTCTAAAACAAATAACAGATGATTGTGGCCAAATATTCTCTCTAAAAATCCTTGATAAACCTAAAAGCATTTAACTTCTAAAGAAAGTCACATGCAGACTCCAGAATAAGTGTCCGTCAGAAGGTTGCTCTTGATGGTGAATGAGAGGCTGGATTACTGCTGATGTGCTGGAAGTCCCGTCTCTGAATTCAAATAGGTCTATGAGTATTTCTCAGCAAAAAATTATATATATATATAAATATAGGAGTTTGCATGTACTCCCTGTATTTGCGTGGGCTTCCTCCGGGTGCTCCGGTTTCCCCCACATCCAGAGACATGTGCTATAAGTGAACTGAATAAACTAAATTGGCCATAATGTATGACTGAGAAAGTGTATGTTTGTTTCCATGTACTGGGTTGTGACTGGAAGAGCATCCACTGCGTAAAACATATGCTGTAATAGTTGGCTGTGGCGACCCCTGATAAATAAGGGAATAAGCTTAAGGAAAATAAATGAATATTAACCATATCTATCAAACATTTTTTTTTATATGTAAAGAGACAGATTGTGAAGAACATGCATCAGCTTGTATCCCCCCACCATTTCAATTAAGCTCATAATTGTTATAGAAATATAAATACATGTTGAAATACAAATTTGCCAAATACAGCTGCATTCATTTAATATTAACCAATTCCACTAAATTGTATCAGCATTCATCAACTAGAGGAACAACACTAGGTCTTTGTTTGGTTTTGTCAGATTCATACGTGTGGGTAAACTGTAGTTTATTCTTACTCATCGTATAATTGAGTGAATCTATAAATAAACCTTCACAGCTTGTATTTATGTTGCAACTTCCTATATGTGGTTGCCTACAGCGCCTATGGCATAGATCATGTGACACAGAAGACTAGAGTAATTATCCTAAAAACATTTTAAATATATATTTTAAAGTATTTTTAAATATACAAAAGTTGTAATTATAAAATGGTTCACACACGCGCACACACAAATATATATGTATGTATAGATGGAATTTTCTCCTTTTTCTTACTGTATTTTAACAAAAGAATATTCCAGACTTTTGACTGGTTGTGGATGTAACAAAGCTAAAGCACTTCAAAATAATACCCATTAATATCATTTAAACAATATCCACACACTGTACTTTAAAATAATTTACAGTTTTTTCAAACTACTTACAAAATATTTTCATGTCACACAATTTCTGAAACATCTCCCTCAAAATGCAAAAAATAAAAATAAATTAAATTACAGAAACCATCTGTATTACATTATTTAAATTACATTAAATTACAGAAATTGACCAGAATTTTTAATTTAAGGAAATTTCTGTAATTTAACAGCCGTTGTTTTATGATTTTTGTACAGCACCCCAGCTGTAAGAAAAAAAACATAAAATTATGGATTTTTTTTTACAGTGCACACTTTCAGAAATAAAGGTGCTTGAGCTGTCACTGTGGTGGTACCTTTTCAAAAGGTACAAATTTGTACCTAAAAGGTCCACATTAATACCTCAAGGGTACATATCAGTACCTAAAAGTACAAAAGTGTTCCTCTTAAATTTTTTGGGTACTAATATATACTTTTGAGGTACCAATATGGACCCTTTATTGAAAAGGTACCACTCCAGTGACAGCTCGCGTACCTTTATTTCTGAGAGTGTAGAGTATGTTTATGGTTTTGTTGTATGCTACTGCATACATCATTGTTTGGCCTAATAAATATTTTCTGTTTCTTCATGTGATTGGTGTTTAAAGTGTACCTGTTACTCCTCTCAGCAGATTACTGTCACTGTAGAACATTGTATTGCAATGTAGATATAAGCATATGAAAGAGCAAAGAGCTTTACATTTAGAATAACAGTGTTGACATGCTGTTTCCAAACATTCACTAATATGAAGATGTGTGTGCTAGTTGATGCTTCATTCTGACGTGTGTTTATGGCATTTGTAATGCAGTGTTACATTCTGAAGGAAATGTGAGGCATTTTGCATTTTGTGTGTGCAGTTTTGAGAAATGTGTGTAGTTTTGAAAAAAATGTGATGCTGTTTTTAAAACGTGTGTAAGCAGTTGGGAAAAAAAGTAAATTATATATTTCTATTAAAAAAGTTATTACTATTTTTCAATGGATTTCCAGAACCCTGTTGAAACCCCTTTTACAAAAGCATGCACATGCAGCCCTTCTAACATGCAAACCTATCACATTCAATATCATTATTTTGTGCACACCTAAAAGCCAAACCATTTCACAGCAGTCATTTTACATTGAATATGATATATGCCTATATCTCATCACTCAATTCCATAATCTTATCCATAAAAATCTATATTTTTGAGCACTGCGTCTCCTAGATTATGCACCTTCCACCATTTCTGTCATTTGCATTTGTAGCCAATCTCAATGAGGCTCATAAATGTGTATAAAAAACATAACTTTGCCATCTCTAAGTACAACCGCATCTGTTTATTATTCATCTATTCGACTGACTAGATAGTGTCAGCATTTATAACCCAACAGAAGAGCCATGCTGGATTTTATGTTGGTCTTTGCGGTATTTTGTCAGTGCGGGTAAACCCTTGTCGCTGAACTCATTGTATACTTTTGCTTCCTCTGTGTCTGAATCCATAAATAAACCCTCATGGCTCGTATTTATGTTGCAGCTTCCTATATGTGGTTGCCTGCACTGCGGATCTCACACCTCTTCATGCAAGTGTAAGGTAAAAAAAAGGTTTTGAGTAGCACAGATGGTTTGGTCAGATGCACTCCTTATATCTCTGTGTCCTTTAATCTTCTCTTGTTTTGTGTGCGCTCTTTCATGGCAGGCCCGGGCTCCAATCTTACAGCCTGAGGGGAGGAATAAACAAGAGTCTCTGGAAGTCTCAGAGTCGCCGGGAGGGGGAGAGCAGCACAAAGATGGGGGTGGGAAGGCAAGAAGAGCTCATTTTTGTTGCTGAAACCTGAGCACGCCGAGCTCTTGACTGAGATTTCAGAGCGAATACAGGAAAGAAACTGTACAGGCGAGGGGTGCATTTTGAATAACGCTCTGTAAGTGATACATTTTCAAAGAGCTGTGTGATATCTGCCCATATGGATGTTGTTTGTGCTGCTTTTGATGGATATTAGTGTAGAGGAAGATGAGAAAAGGGGGGCTGTAATGATATTTGTGGTCCTTAGGTTTCAAAGTGGTCATAAATTTCATTTGCGTGAGATATTATACTATACTATTACACAAATGTCAAGAAAAGCATAGATTTGACATGGGCGATGTGTGATAGATAGATAGATAGATAGATAGATAGATAGATAGATAGATAGAT
>CAIGQZ010032903.1:9558653-9583749 GCA_903798205.1 Danio tinwini | reverse complement strand
CCTCCAAGTGCTTTCAAACTTTTATGAGTGTCTTTTTCTGTTGAACACAAAAGAAGATATTTTGAAGAATGTTGCAAAGCGATGGCTTCCATTCAAAGATGTGAATTCACTTTATGAGCAAAACAATGATGTACACTCTCAGAAATAAAAGTACAAAGGGGTACAGAGGTGCATTTCCCAAACAATGATGTAACTTGTGGCTGAAATATCATAGTACGATGCATCAATTGGGAAAAGAATGATGTAGTGATGAGTGTTTGCCAAAACCCGTAGTTTCTCTGTCGCAGATCCATTGTTTGCACCACGTTAGTTATAACGTAAAATGTCCACAATGACATTCTAAACGGGGTGGAGTAACTACTTTAGAGAAAAACTCCATATTTCTTTTGTGCAAATTATGTTGTTTTACACACACACACACACATTTAAAAACATACAATATTAGTTTTAGTAAAAACATGCACATGTTTTTCATATTAATTGATATATATAAACGACACATATAGGACCTATACATGTTTCCTTCACAAATATTATTGAGAACATTCCAAATAAAATCACTTAGCTAACACGTATTCTAATCTCATATATAAATCATATAAACTGTTAATGGTTGTAGTCCTAATTTACAGTAGGCTATTTAGTAAGAAAAGAAGAAAAAATCCTACTCATTAATAATAATAATGATAATGATAATAATAATAATAATAATAATAATAATTATTATTATTATTATTATTATTATTATTATTATTATTATCATCATTATTAAGTTGGATATTGTTTATTTATTTTTAGAATGTTTTTTTTAAGTCTACTTTTTTGACACATTCAAACAACTGCAGAAATCTTCTAACCAACAGGCCAATGTCATATACTGTAGGCCTACAATACAAATACATTACCTAATAAATAATTTACTAAAACTTTTAACGCATGCTATGTTTTTGTTTTTACAAGCTTTGGAGACGTAACGTAAATTCGGCTTTTAAATAATAGTCACCTATAGACCATTGCAAAATGGTCATGACATTGGCCCATGAACATTTCCTGCTTGTTATCAAACTATTTCATAACTTTAACAAGAGACAATTGAATCATAACTTCATGTTAAAACAGCTGTCATAACATTATTTATCAATATGTGGCTCTTTTTGGAATCTCTGAAGCTATAGAGATTAAAAATGTAAAACTGGAAGTATGTTGGGCCACGGTTGTGTTCAAAATGGCATAAACGTTTTTAAAGTGCAGTATGAAGGGAACGCAGTTGTAAACATGGAGATCGCTAAAAATTATTTGAAAGCAAATTACACTTAAGAGTGATGACTGGTGAATGCTGATGCTTTTTTTTAAACATTCCAAGTTTAAATGTTGGAATGTTTGAAAGGAATAGGGCATAGGGGGATAACTAGGAATAGAACACAGCAAGGAACTATGCTTCTAACTACAGCTCTAGAGTTGTTGCAAGCGTACAAGTCTGCGATGCAGTTTGCGAATGTTTGTTGAAACGACGGATTTGGGAAACTCCAAATCAACAAACTATGTTTGTAATGACGAAACTTGTGACCTTAGTTAGCTAACGATGGTTTTCGTACCCCAGGTGGACATTTGTACCTTTAGGGTACACTTTTGTACTTTTAAGTTATTGTGAGGTACTATTTGTACTCTTTATGTATTATTATGTACCTTTAAGGACCTGTAAGGAACAAAAATGCACCTTTTGAAAAGATCCCGTTCCAGTGACAGATTTTGTACCTTTACTTTTAAGAGCTGAAATTTATTTGGTAAATCTTTTTCCATCATGGTTAATGCAGATTGGAAATTTTTTCTTATCAGATAAAAAGTTACTCAGTTGTTTTTTATGTGCATTTTGAAAATGTATGTGTATTGTGGTGTTTCTATTAATGCGTATAAAAATAGGTGGATGAACATGAACATATTATCTTCAAAATATCTTCCTTTGTGTTCAACAGAAGAAACTCAAGCCGGTTTGAAACAAGTGAAGGTTGAGTAAATGATGACAGAATGTTCATTTTCATGACCTCCTTTACTGAACCAACTCATAAAATCATATTTACCTTCATGTAATGTAACTCTTTTTGTGTCCGTTCTGACATATTTCTGGCTCTTAGTCTTCAATAGGCTACAAAATCTATACAGTCTGTGACTTTAAAACATCCTCCTCATCCATATAAAAGGATTATAAAGACACTTCCTACTGCATACTTGTTCATGACTGAAAGAAAAGAACAGTGTTTAAATCCCCTGCGTTCTTTCTTCTTCCACTTTGCTTTCATCTTTTGTCAGATAGAGAGATACAATCCGAAACATACCTTGATTATAATCTTCTCTCACTTTGAGAGAGGAGGCTTATTTTTTTTCTCCATCGTGTTTTCCTGTTCTAACATAGATTTAAAGGAACGCTCCAGTTTTTTTCAGAAATATGTTCATTTTACAAGTCGAGTTTTACCATTTATGGATCAATTTAGCCATTCTCCTAGTCTGGCAGGAGCATTTTTATTAGCTTAGCTTAGCATAAATTATTGAATCAGATTGGACCATTAGCATCTTGCTTAAGAAATAAAAAAAAAGAGTTTAGATAATTTTCCTATTTAAAGCTTGACTCTTCTGTAGATACATTGTGTACTAATTTTTACAGAACATGAAAAGTTGCTATTTTCTAGTCTGGTATGGCTAGGAACAATAACCATAAACGACTCGTAATACTCAAGAACTTTGCTGCAGTGCCGTGCCGCAGCAGGTGCAATGATTTTATGCAGTACCTGAAAATAGTCCTCATCAATCATTGTGCCTGTAACCCTATCTCTGTGTTGTTTTAGTTTGGTTTTATTTATTTCACACTACTTCATGTTAGTTTTCTTTTGTTCTTTATTTGTAGTCTTTGTTATTAATTGTGTCTAGCCCCTCGTCAGCTTGTTTAGATAACTGTTTCTTTGTGTATTTACACCCAGTTATAATAGCCCTTCATTGTCAGTAGTTTTCTTGGTTACCCCACACTCTCAGAAATAAAGGTAAGCTGTCACTGGGGTGGTACCTTTTCAAAAGGTGCAAATTTGTACCTACAAGGTCTATTTTATTACCTCAAGGGTACATATTAGTACCTAAATTGTACAAAAATGTTCCTCTTAAAATTTTTAGGTACTAATATATATTTTAGAGGAACCAATATGGACCCTTGAGGTACAAAATTGTACCTTTTGAAAAGGTACCACCCCAGTGACAGCTCGCGTACCTTTATTTCTGAGAGTGCATGATGTCTGTGTGCCTGCTGTAAAACTCAAAAAGTTAAGGCAACTCAAACCATTTAAGTAAAAAAAACTAATTCTAATGAGTACTGTGAACCTAATCTATTTTAGTAAATGAAGCAATTTGAGCACAGTAAAACCCAATAAATGAAGAGAACTTAAACCAACTGAGTACTGTAAAACCCAAAAAGTTAAGGCAACTTAGACCGTTTGAGTAAACCAATTGCTACAAACCATTTGAGTTACAAAAACTAATCAACAGTAAATGAGTACTGTGAACTTGCTAGGTTGAAGTAATGAGGTATGTAATGAACTCATTACCTTTCAGAGTTTAAAAGTCTTTTCAAATGAGCAGAATTAACTCTCAGTCAATTTTGAGTTAACTATTTCATTTGATAAAATGACTGTTGGGTTTTACAGTGTAGGTTTGGATTTGTGTTCTTTTGCTTGTTTTTGTTTGTCATGTTTTTTTTCACTATTTTATCATTCCATATCGACTTAGAAAAAAGCAACTTTTCATTTTCTGTCAATCTTACACACAGTATGTAAATACAGCTTAACATTCAAGCTTTAAATATGAAACTTATTTAAACTTTTTGAATTTTTTTGAGTAAGATGCTAATGGTCCAATCCGATTCAATGCTTTATGCTAAGCTAAGCTAAAAGAGCTCTCGCTAGACCAGAATATCTGCTGAATAAATCCACAAACGGTAAAACTCAATTCTAGGTGACTTATAAAATGGTCTTTATAAGTGCTCCTTTTAATATAATAATTATTTTTTGTATATGTTTAGTTTAATTTTGTGCAAGAACTTTAAATGTTAAAAGAAATGTAGACACAAAAGGAAGTAACTTACAAGGAAGTATTGCTTATAGATTACTGCAGTTTGATAGCTGAAAGGAATTATAAACAGATAGCATGTCCAAGCTGTTATTACAGAGCTGTGAAATGTGTGCCAGTGACACTGCAGATGGAAAACTGAGATAACTTATTTAAGGTTATAGTTCACAATGACTGTACTAATCCAAATACAGTTGCGCATGAATTTTCAGATTGGCATATCGTTAGAATACACACAAACAGGATGTATTGTATCTGCACTCATGCTTTTAGTTTTTCCCGCATTCAAATAATTTATGTTTGCTGTTTGCTGAAACTATTTATTTTAAATGAGCTGAAACAACACAATTTTTGGACATATTAATTGTTTTATTTTTTAATCCACTTAAATTTGTAAAAAGCAAAACAAAAGAAAAAACAACAACAATACAAACAAACAAACAAACAAACAAAAAAGCTAACTTAACTTATTGTGTGGAAGCCAGCATTTTTCACAGTGAAGGTTGTATAGTATAGGGGTTTATTTCCACCACAGAAAAAAATTACATATAAATAAATGAAAAGGGTAATTGTGACTTTTTGTTTTACAATTCTAAGTTTATAAACACAATTTTTAGTTTATGTTTTGCAATTCGAAAATCTTTCAATTGTAATATTTAAACCTCAATTTTAAACTAAACTTATTTCTCTTAATTGTGACTGTTTTTCAGAACTCTGTATTTTGCACTTGTGAGATTATATCTCATAATTCTGACTTTTAATTGCAATTCTGAGTTTATATTTTACAATTATGATTTTATATCTAGAAATTCATTTTTTTTGTCTTTAGAATGCAGAGATTAAATCTCAGATCAGAGTTTATGCCTCACATTTCTGAGATTTATTATCTCAGAATTGCAACTTGATTTCTTGCTATTGTAAATGTATATGCTCTCTTGCAATTCTGAGCTTATATCTCATTATTTTGATATTTTTATTAACATTTTTGGAATTAAAATTGTATATCTTTATGGTTGTATTGCAGATCCTAAAAAAAGTCTTCTTACAATTTCTCACAGTCCTGAGTTAATTTGTCATAGTACTGACTTTTTTAAAATTACAATTAAGTTAACATCTTTCAATTCAATTAATTTCTCAAAAATATTTATAAAGGATTTTTTATCACACAACTTTGTGCTTATATCTCAAAATTCACAATTCTAAAAAGAAAAATTCTGACTTAACTTCTCACTATTCTTATTTTGTTCCCTCAGAATTATGACTTCATTTCTAACAATTGCAAACCAAAAATCTAACTTTATTTCTTTCTATATCAAATTAATCTTGCAATTCTATTTTAAATTCACTTGCAATTCTAGATTTTAATCTAATTCCACTTCTGAATTTATATAATTATGTACTTTGTATAGTTCATATCTTGCTTCAGAATTTATTCAGAATATTTTTTTCTCAGTAAACAAAGCTTTTTTCACAATTCTGAGCTTTTATTTACAGACTTACAGTGTTATTCCTCGCAGTTGCATGTCTACAGGATTTCTTTTAAATTTTTTGCAAGTTCAGGTTTAGAGCAGTTCAGATGTTTTTTCCCATGTGAAAAAGCAACTTCTCACTATATTAATTTCATTTCTATCAATTCCTAGTTCAAATCTTGAATTCCTAACTTTTTTACTCAAAACTGTGAGATATAAAGTCACCTTTGAGAGCTTTAAAAGAAATTACAAGATAATGATCAAAAAAACAAACATTAAAATCATATTATAACTCACAATTGAGATTTAAACAAAGTTGTGAAATATAAACCTGCAATTTTGAGGTGCAGAAAAGCTGAATTGTGCGATGAACAATTGCTGTTATACCATTTTAAATACCTCCTGCTTGTTTAATCTAAAGCGGTTTGATTATCTTTTATTTAGTTCCTTTTCATTTTTCCATCTCCTACCACACACATTTATGTAATGCACATTCTTGTATTGGATCTCAAGAATGTTGTGCATGTTGTTTGTGGTTTCTCGTTGACCTCTGTACGGCGGCTGTGTGTTAGACAGAGGCATTTTGTGGTGTGGCAGCTGAGAGCGTTGTGTGTTTGCACTCTGTGCTTGATGTCCTGCTGTTTATCCTTGGCCTGGCTTTATGAGAGCTGCAGGTCATTGCATAGACTTCATCACTGCAGCAGGGAAGGATTGCTACTTTGGATTTTTTTTTTTGGTGTCCAATCAATAAGTTTGAATTAGGGGACTGATTACTCAAGACAATGCTGTTGAGTCAAGCTTCACTGCAATGCTCTAATTATAGTAGCTTATGAGAAAAAGCGTAATGAACTTTATTCAGGGGAGACAGGGAATTTTATGTGTATACGAATGAGACTGCGAGGGAATAGACTTATAGTCTGCATTCAAATTTGCCAACTTCATTACTATACAGTATTTCTGTGGAAAAATAACAGTATGTGAGCTGAGTAGTATATTCATAGTACTCATAAATCAGGCAAAAAGTACCAGGATGACTTCTGATTCTGTGATGCAAAACCTGCAATTTCAGACAGCAAAGTTTGAATCCTGTCTGACAGCTTTTATTTGCACATTTATTATTTTAACAAAATGCAATAATTAGTTTTAATCTAATTAATTCATTTGTTATTTGTTCATTTAAATCATATTTTTGTATTAATTATTTATACTGCTTTAAATTCATATTTTAAAAATTATACTAATGTGCGGGCGACACGGTGGCTCAGTGGTTAGCACTGCCGCCTCACAGCAAGAAGGTCGCTGGTTCGAGCCTCGGCTGGGCCAGTTGGCGTTTCTGTGTGGAGTTTGCATGCAATGCGTGGGCATGCGATACAGGTGAATTGGGTAAGCTATAATTGTCCTAACCTGGCCGTAGTGTATGAGTGTGTGTAAATGAGTGTATATGGGTGTTTCCCAGTACTGGATTGCAGCTGGATCCACTGTGTAAAAGGGAGTAAGCTGAATAAAAATGAATGAATGTGCACTTGAATGATGTTTGATTGTGTTAGCTTTTATGAATAAGTTAATTAAGTAATTAGTCTTTACTTTTTATTCATTTTGACATTTTTGATGCTTTTTTCTCCTAAAATTTTTCCCTGACCCCCTTACACTTCCTCAAATGTGAAAAAAACCCTCCCTTAAGGCCATATTATTAACCATAGTTTTATTATAGTAGTGTAGTAACCATTTTTATGTGTATAGATTATAATTTGTATAATTACTTTTTTACTTACACTTAAAATGTGGTTACCAAGTTTAACAAAAACATCTGTTTTATTTGTAGCAAAACCATGGTTAATTACTATTAGGCCTGAATATATATATATATATATATACACACACACACAAATATATATATATATATATATAGGCCTATATACATTATGTATGTAATATAAAGTGTAAGACCAATTTATTTAAAAACTTATTCAAAATAAAACATTTTTGAATACTAAATCACCTTCCTTTTTATTTTATTAAGTATTTCATTAAATATTTCAGATTAACATGTTTCCTTGTTTTTTTTTTTTTTACAATAAAACCAAAATCAAGTGTAGTAGTGCAACAGAATTATGTTTGTTTGTTTGATTGTTTTGTAAACGAACAATGCTGTGTGTGTAAACCATTATTTAAATGACTTTAACATTCAAAACATGGTCAACCATTTGGTAGAGTGAGCAGTCAAAGGGTTAAGTACGTTTTCACAGGTGTGTTCATCTACATTTTTTTATTAATTTAAATTATTTTAAATTAAAATATCTGTCATAATTTACAGTGTTTTCACTGTTTTTTTAAGGTGTTTTATTGTTTATTCCTACATTGGATTCCAAATGGCTGCTTTCTTCCAAGATTCATCTGAATATCTTGTTTTGTGTTTAACTGAAGAAATAAATTCATACAAAGTTGAGAACCCCTGCGTGTGAGAAAATGGTGAGGAATTTTCATTTTTAGGTGAACTATCTCTTTAATGGAAATGTCTGTAAACTAGCCCTGACTGGAAATCCCCAATACCTTTCCCTTTTATTTATTTATTTTACACATCATAGAGTGTAGATTTAGCTTATTTTGTTTAAATCGGCGCCCGGAAAGTAATAAACAAACGGTCAACACAGCTGGTCATGTGATGTCAACATGGCGGCGTCCATAAGGGGGCGACCCCCTCACCCTAGCCTAAAACAGCTTATCCCAAAGACTCTTATCATATCTCACCATCAAGTGTACATCACTTTAATTACACAGTTCCCTTCCAAACCTTTTAATTAGCAACAGCAGACTGACAGCACCTTCAGAGTGCGGTGTAAGTGGATTGAAGGCGCTCTTCTTCTTCGTCTTCTCACTCCAGGGTTTCCTCGCCTTGATTTTTCTTTTCTCCAGGCGGCAGTGTGATTTCTGGCCGTGCGTGGCGCTGCACATCTCCAGCTCCTCTCTCTCTCTCTTTCTCGCTCACTCGCACACGGGCACAGGAGTGCGAGAGACAGCCATGGAGAGGTGGAGAAGCGACTGTTTTCTTTGTTATTTTTAAACTCCGAGATCCGCATCGATGACACGATTCACATCTCGCCGCATACAACGCTATTCCCGATGCGCTCGAAAGCGGAAAGTAGGTTCTCACAGGTACAGTACGGAGCACTTTTTTCTTTCCTTCTCCTGGCTTGGGTGTAATGGGGGTTTGCGGTAACGGAGGGAGAGAGAGATAGATATATAGAGAGGGTGAGATGAAATGCACCGTCGCTTTTTCTCGCTGCTCGCGCCCGAATCCTCCGCCAGTCGAGAGCGCGCTTATAAAGCTCTCGTGCTCGGATGATCGGCGCGTGTTGGAGTGCGAAAATCAGTGTTGCAAAGTTGCACACTAGTCCCTGGGCTGCGGAAGGGCCTGGCTGTGTGTGTGTGTGTATGTGTGTGTGTATGGAGTTTGTTTCTTACTTTCCCCTCCCCCATCCGCTCCTGCTGCTGCTGCTGAGGCCGAGACATGAATGCGATGAATGTGGGGCTCACTTCAAAGCAGATCGCGAGGGCAGCGAAAGGGGTGTTGTAATGTCGTCAGCGGAGGAAAAAACGCAGCGATCCGTTTTTAGATGGCCGCGCCGTGTAACGTTAAGTGGGATGATCGGCGTTTGCGGTGCGTAAAGATGGCTAGCGTGCTGTGACAACGTGTTCTCACACTAGTTGAGTCGGATCCGTGGAGCGGATCGGCGGGGAGAGCTCGCTAGAAATGTCGGCTCGTGCGCTCAAAGATGGTGAAAGTGTTTTTTTTCGCCGTCTACGCTCACTTGTTAGGGAAGGTCTCGCGCCGCACGTACTTCCTCCCCTCGCGCGCTACCCTCTTTGATGCGGTTGATGTTCGTCATATTTATGTTTTTGACTTGTGTTTGTTGTTTTTTTGCGTCGTAGCTCTACACAACTTACACTTCTGGTGTGGTTTGTTTTAAATAACAACATCCCTGCTTGAGTTAAATGTTTCTAAATTCGCGTCTCGCGCTGTATTAGCCTGCTAGCTCATCGCCATTGAAGTTCGCGCTGTTAAAGTTATTGACTTGGAAAGCTCAAGGTTTCTTTCCTCCTTGGCTCGCTTCACATCAGACGCAATCTAGTTGGCAGGCAGTCACAGGTTTTAAGGTCGGAGCTTGAAAGTGTTGGATTTATGGTGTCATAAAGCGTGTCACAGGTGAGTTCAAGAGTGTTTGTGCCATGATGGCTGCCCCCTTTTTGCTATCTCTGCTTTAAGATAATCGCCCGAGGCCACTGGAAGTTTGATGGACTTGTAGAGCTGTGCTGTGTTTGATTAAACTTTGATAACACTGGTTTTATGTTGCCCAAAAGGTCTACTGAGGTGTCATTACCGTTGGAGTTGCTGTTACAATGTTATTGACTAGTGTCTGTTCAATGTTGTTGTTTTTTTGTGGTGACATTTAATTTAGCTGCGATGTTTGTTACATGCACTTACTATTGCAATGTAGTAGATTAAATGCACAGTTGTTTCATAGTTAATAAATTGTGATTATATGTAATGATTTCTGTATTTACCCTGTAACAAGGACACCTTATGTAAGATGAAACCTCATCATCTTGTCTTATAAAGGTGCATAATTCATGTTGAGGATGCATTTTGTGACAGGGAAGGTTCTTTAAATATTGGTTACATCTGCTTGTAAAATATGGTACGACCCAAGAACTAAAAGAAACCATACATGTGCTTACTATAGCAATGCAGTAAATTAAATGCACATAATTACAAGCAACCGAAGTTGCCTCATAGTAAATACGTTGTGAATATTGCCCTATACTGATTTGCGTATGTAACAAGGACACCTTACGTAAGATGTAACATCGTCTTGTCTTATAAAGGTGCATAATTTATGTTGGGGGTATGTTTTGTGACAGTGAAGGTTCTTTATATGCTGGTTACATCAATTTGTAAAATATGGTACGACTCCGGAACTAAAAGAAACAATACATTACTATAGCAATGCAGTAAATGAAATGCACATAATTACAAGCATTTCCCAGTGATGGGTTGGAGCTAGAAGGGCATCTGCTGTGTAAAACATAAGCTGGATAAGTTGGTGGTTCATTCTGCTGTGGCGACCCTGGATTAATAAAGGGACTAAGCTGAAAAGAAATTGAATTAATAATTACAAGCAACCAAAGTTTTTTTTATAATAAATACGTTGTGAATATTGCTCTATACTGATTTGCGTATATACCCTGTAACAAGGACACCTTATGTAAGATGAAACATCATCTTGTCTTATAAAGGTGCATAATTAATGTTGGGGATACGTTTTGTGACACTTAAGGCCCTTTAAGTGATACAAAAATGCTTGGTACATCAGCTTGTAAAATATAGTAGGACCCAGGAATTAAAAGAAACAATATATATTACATATTTTACCCAAATCTGTGTCTGAACAACCCAGTGTTTTAGAGTGCAGTAGTTTTGCACATTGTGTGTTATGTCACATCTCATTAAATCCTACTAACTAAGATCATATTGTGTTTTGAAATCAGTTTGAGTTATCGATGGCACTTGTGTCATTCTTAAAGGGATAGTTCACTCAAAAAATGAAAATGCTGGCATCATTTGCTCACTCTTTACTTTTTATTTTTGCATAAAATATGGTGCTTTGAAGAAAGCTGGAAACCTGTAACCATTGACTTCCATTGTGTTTAGTTTTGGGAAGTCAAATTTTTCTTCAAAATATCTTTAGTATTCAGCAGAAGAAAGAAACTCCTAAAGGTTTAGAACCACTTGAGGGTGGGTAAACTTAAATTTTTGTGTAATGAACTAACCCTTTAATGCTATTCTGTTTATTCAAAATGCCCAAATTCATTTCAGTTATCTGTTTTTTAAAATAAATGTTTTTCAAGCGCCTTATTGAATGTTTTCTTTTCTCTCCATGTCTTTCTCATGCAGGAGGAATTCTTTCGCAGTGGCATTAATAGAAGTCTGGATATAAACTTTCTGCCTTGTGGGCTGTACTGGGACAGGGTGCAGGGACACTATGAGCATGAGTGTAAACGAGAAGGGCATCTGTTATCTGCCAGACCTGGGCAGCAGCTTCACTGAGGATGCCCCCAGACCCCCGGTCCCTGGGGAGGAGGGCGATCTGGTGTCCAGCGATGGACGTCAGTACAACCACAGTTTTTACTCGTCCAAGAGCGACAGCCTCAAGAACGAGGCCTCCATAGCTACGCCCAGAAGACCCGACCTGGACCTGGGCTATGAGCCCGAGGGTAGCGCTTCCCCAACGCCGCCCTATTTAAAATGGGCGGAATCCTTGCACTCGCTGCTGGACGACCAAGACGGCATCCACTTGTTTAGGACTTTCCTTAAGCAAGAGGAGTGCGCGGACATGCTGGACTTCTGGTTTGCTTGCAGCGGCTTTCGCAAGCAGGAGGCCAACGATGGCAATGAAAAGATGCTAAAACTCGCGAAGGCCATTTACAAAAAGTACATCCTGGATAACAACGGAATCGTGTCCCGGCAGATCAAACCCGCCACCAAGAGCTTCATCAAAGACTGCGTGATGAAGCTGCACATCGATCCGGCTATGTTCGACCAGGCACAGACGGAAATTCAGACTATGATGGAGGAGAACACCTACCCTTTGTTTTTAAAGTCCGACATTTACTTGGAGTACACCAGGACTGGCGGAGAGAGTCCCAAACTGTTTAGCGACCAGAGCTCGGTGTCAGGCAACGGCAAGGTTTTGCCGGGCTACTTGCCGACTGTGATCGAAGACGTGGAGTGGAGGTGCGATCAGGAGGAGGAGCAGAATGCAGAAAGTGACCCCACTCCCAGCAACAGGCTGACCCAGAAGCTGCTCCTGGAAACCGTGCCTCAGCGGGTGGCCAACAGTAAAAGATATCAGGACAACCGTGAGTACAGGTAAATCCCTGCAGCTTTGAAAAAAAAAAAAAACTCTCTCTCTTTCTGTCTTCTTCCATCCCCCTTCCCCCTCGCGGTGCAAGCGCAGTCAGAAGAAAAAGATAAAAAGGGAATCTGAGTTAAGCACAGCCTTCCACAGGAGATGAGAGGAATGCAGTATAGGCAGAAAGCTCTAAGTAGCTGCGACTGAGCTAGCAAGACAGATACTGGGTCGCAGCGTTGTCTTTGCCTACTGCGAGTTGGTGCAAGTGGGTGCTCTTTGTGTTCTCCATGCAGGTGTCTCTTGAATGGCAGGCTTTGCAGCAGAATAAAGGTTTCTTCAGGAGAACCACAACATGGATTCTCTTTAGAATGGGCACAAAGACGCTGCACTGCATATTTCGTGCAGGAAAGAGAAAGCAATGCACAGCACTCCAAAAAGTTTAACGTCATAGATTTAACCGGCGCTTTTACGTATATCTGATCCGGTGCCCTTTGAAGCACCAGAGCCGCGTATGGACTTGGTGTGTTTCTGAACGTGTTTAGATCTCTATCTCTCATGCCACCCGTGGTTTGCGTGCCGAGCGAGCGTATTGGAATGTGTGCTTCAGGTATTGTATTTTGTAATGAATTTTTGTGCTCAGACATTCCCCAGGCATTCCTCGCCACCAGTTGTGACGGCCCATTGTGCTCTTTTAGCGCACGGAGCTTTCTTGTTCATATCGTGCATCACGCCGACATCGTTTAATCTGCGGAGACGTGCTTTTTAAGCCGCACTGTGAAATTTACAGCAAATCACTTGATGCATCAGAGCCTCGAGTCCCTCCATATGAGCAAAATGGGATTTAGAGATGTGACTGCTAAATACTTTAATCCTTGTCCTGCTGGAATAGAAAGCGGTGCATGTGGGCCTTTGAACAGCCTCTGCTGAAGATTACAAAGCTTTCCATCCCAGATTTAAAAGCAAATATCGACAGGTGCATTCACCGTGGCATATCAAAGCAATAACTGCTCCAGGTATGCTGTGTTTGTAGGCCTTTACCAGAGTACAAACAGTTTTTGGTTCCAGTTTTCGTGCACTGTTATGACTCTAGCTGCTTTTATGCTGTCAAGTACACACAATGCAGAGTATAAATCATATTCAGTACATTAAATGCATCTTATCACAGTCCAGAAAATCAGAAGTTCAGTCCAATTAATAATAGATTTTTTATGTCAAGAACTTTTCTTTTTACACTTACAAGGACAAACTCTTATGTGAATCTGTTTTCTATCATCTCAAATAATTAAATGCAACCAATCTGAATACTTTTAAATGTATCCAATGCTATTAGCAAGGATTCATTATATTTGCATACACTTCACTAAAGTTTCTCAACCACGTTCCTGGATGACCTCCTGCTCTGCACATTTTTCCATGTCTTCTTAGCCAAACACACCTGATTCAGATCATCAGCTCATTAGCAGAGACTGAAAGACCTGTAACCGTGGTTGAGAAACACTGCACTAAAGGACCTTAATGTGAGGTAGGGCTGCAAAATCATCACTAAAGCAGCGGTAACACTGCACTTTTCTCCTCCATAGGCTTCCATTTATACGCACGTGAATGAGGTAACATGCTTGTGCAACAAGTTTCGCAGTTCGCTGTGTTGCAAAGTTCAAGCTTTGAACTCTGACCTGCGAAATTGCATCACGTGACTGTGTGAGACCAATCGAAGATCAAAACATGACCTCAGTGTACAGAAATTGAAAATATGGACCAATTGCTGGCTTTTTTTTACGTCTAATCATCTTGTTTAATCCCACCCCTTTTCGCAACACCAAACGACAGAATTTTGCAAGCTCAATCTCTTGTGTGACTGTGGCATAATATATGTTTTTTCAACATAGTTGATATTGTAATGAAAATTAATGTCAGTAATAATAAAATACATATTAAAATTAATTTAGAGTTTGAGCAAACAGCATATTCAAGCTACACATATATGCAAGTCAAATTTAGTCTAGTGCTACTTATGGACTTTTTACATTAATCACATAATGAATCACTTGCATATCTGCACTTTGTTTTGTTTTTTTACCGAGAGAATTCATAAAAATTCTGTCAGTGAGCTTGGACACACTTGACACCTTTTAAGCTGTGACTAATCTAAATGCCTCTGATTGCATTTACATTGCATTTATAAGCTCAACAGAAACCTCGATTGTTTATACTGTTCATCCATGCACATTTTGCTGTCTTCATTTGTTTCTAAACAGATTTCATTACATATTACATATATTTTCTGCTGGAGACACTGTTGTTCTAAAAAACATAAATAAAAAAAATCGTACACACCTTAGGAACCGTATAGCAGAAAATTTTGGCGGTTTTAAAACCGTGACTTTTCCAAACTGCAGTATACCTTAAAAATGGGTATCGTCTCATGCCTAATGAAGCCAAGCAAAAATTTCTTTAGATAATTCTGATAATCTGCCTTAAAATCAGACTTTGTCACTTCAAACCTGTATGACTTTTTTTGTGTGTGAAGATATTTTGAGATGTCTCCAATCAGATTTTTTTGGTCTATATAGTGGAAGTTAGTAACATTCAGAAGAAAGAAATACATGTTTTAGAAGACTTTAGGATTAGAAAAATGATGGCAGGATTTCAGTTTTAGGTTAAATGTGCATTTAAAAACTAAAATGGTTCGATTTCTGGTCGGACTAGCATTCACACAATGTTTTTTTTTTTTTAAAGACAAGCTATTGTTTTTAGTCTAACTTGAATCAAACTTTTCTCCCCAGTTTCAGAGGCTTAAGGCTAATTCTTGTCTAAACTGCATGTATGAGCTTAACTAAAAATTACTTTCAGTGATGTCTACCAAAAATATGTCAGCGCCATAGAATTTTCAAGATGCATACCAGTAATGTGTTTTTCTGAGTCATTATTATAAAATCAGCCTAATTTCTTAATTTAGTGTTGAAAGAGCTAGTCGCTGCTTAAGCTAAATCCTGTTTGTAAAACCGGCCCGTAAAGTGCATGTAAGTCAGAGAATATTGTCCACAACAACATTCGGGCATAAAAGGCCTTGGGACAGGTACGGTGGTTTCTGATATATTGTATGAGAGTTTAAAACTAAGAATCTAGCTTAGCATAGATCATTGATTTGGATAGACTATGGCTGGGAAGTAGGCATACGCAACGATAACAGTTTCAAGGTTTATAGAGGTTTGGAAAAGTCAAGGTTTTAAAACCGCTAAAATTCTCTGTTTTACCATTCCTAAGGTATATGTTGTTATAAGGGTATTTTTGTGATGTAAAGAAAGCTGTGTATTTAAAAACTAATGAAGAGTGCGGAAGTCATTTGATTTATTTTAATTATTTAGCCTGACATGTTTACTGCTCCAAAATATGATTAATGTTACTTAAAATGAATTATATTGTGTTCAATAGGGATTTTTTTTTTACCCAGACATTTAAAAATAACTTTTTTTACAGCAGTAGTTACAATACCGTCAAACCATGATCTTTTTATCCAAGGTTATAATACCATCAGAAACTTATACCGGCATATGCCTACTAGGAACTATACTCTATTTCCAGTGTAAGAATCAAGGAACTTTGCTGCCATATCTTGGCTACAGCACATGCAATTTTATGCATGTCGCCAGCTAGATAACTTTCAACTTCCGTGGTCACATTGGTTATTTTGACAGAAATTAGCCGATTTTCAGGCACTACATAATATCATTGTGCCTGCTGCAGCAAAGTTACATAATTGTTACGCTGCATTGAGAGGATAGTTCTTAGCCAATCTGATCTAAAAAATGTGTACCAAAGAGTCAAAATAGGAATAAAATGGGAAAATTATCAAAACACTTTGGTCATTTTTGAACAAGATGCTAATGGTCTAATCTGATTCAATAATTTATGCTAAGCTAAGCTAAAGGTACTTCCGCTAGACCCAGAGTTTGGCTGAATAATTTAAAAAATGGTAAAACTCAAGTCAGAACGCGCAACTCTCTGTAGATATTTTAGTTCACATGACTTTTCCTGGTGTTTTTGCCATTTCTTTAAGCCTCAACCTCTGTTTTAATACAAAAAGGTGGTTTAGGTTCTACTTATAAAGCTTGCTTTTTCTAATTTTTATGATTTCAAAGTATCTCAAATAACTTGTTGTCTATAACCTCTCCGGTTTCTAGGTTAGGAACTGCATGTGTATGCATTTACTGGTATTTTACAGTGACTGTTACAAGCCAATTCATCAACACCACAGATTATTCATCGGTTTACAGCTGTGATGCAACATAGCAACTTGGTGCATTGCTTTCAAATGTTCCATTTTTAATAACAGCTTTCAATTAAGCTCGTCCAATCAGCTTCTGAGTATGAAGTTTTTAAACACGAATTTCTGAATTAGTACAACATGTTTTTTTTTTCTACCCACCCCTCTCGAAGCTAAAGCTTAAATTCTAAGCAGCATGGAGGAGCAGGAGGAGGATTTACACAGCCTGATTTAGCCTCAGTAAAATGCTCAAGCATACATTGTGCTCTGCTGCTCTGATGTGCTCAACTGCACTGTGTTCACTGCTGGCACTCCTCCCGCAAAAGAGATTGAAAATTGCGGAAATCTACCCCTAGAAGTTGACCCAGTTTTTTCTCAACTGTCTGAGACAAACCTTGACATCTGTTGATGGTGCAGTAACCCTGTTCTGTCCAAAACCTCAGCACTTTAGATGTTCAGGTGAGGTACAAAAATGAGACACATCCCCAGGAGTGTTCTGAAAGGAAACGCGCCTCTCTTTGAGATTGTTTTGCAGCATCTTCTTCCTTTCCTCCTTTAGACTCACAACTTCTCCTGACAGTTTATGTTTAGCATTCGAAGGGCTTTTGCGTAGCATTTTTAATTCTTTTTTTTTTATTTTTTTATTTTTTATTTTTATAAAGTTGTTAAAGGGTACCTCTTTAACAAGCTTTAACATGACAAAACGAAAGACTTGATTGATATTGTGGAACCACAGAAAACACCCTCCGCCCTGCTCCACGTATGTTCCATTGCCTCTGGACCTGATGTGTTTTTAATTAGTGGGAGCGATGCATTTGTGAGGCTGTGTTCAAATGATTTTTTCATTAGGCCCACATGAAGCATTTGGCTGGAATTACAGAAAGACATTGCGTTTATTTTTTAAATAGCCTTTTAGGTAGATGCTTTAGGGTTTCATGAATGTGAATTTTGCAGGAGTCATATGTCTTTTATTTGCCGGCAAAAAAACTAGGAAACGAGTCGGGGGTTTTGAAGTTTTTCACTTTGGGAATGTACTGCAGATTAGTTTGGTCTGCAGCAGTTGTGTGTCGTGTAAAATATGTTATGCTATTTAATGGACCCTCTAATTTTTGTGCCTTCAGTCATTGTTGCGGTACTATTTTAAATCTGGAAGCGTTTAAAAACTCTTAACTATAATTCTTAAAAAAATAATTATCAAGATTGCATTTTTGGCTTAATGCCCATCCCTAGTTGTCATGATACTGCAATTCGATACCAATCGATACAGAAATTTTAAAAGCATCCATTTTCTGCTACCATCTGATCGCTACGGAGCACGTTCTTAAAGGCGCTGATTTGCCGTTGTGTTCATCTGCTCAACAGAAATGACTGTGATAGGCCGTGAAGGTCATAAGTTCCCCAAACTCACAGCTGTTTACGGAGTATAACCACAGATACAGGGACACTGGAGCGTTTCAAAGTCACGTCGATCAGCTGGTTTGTCTATAAGCTGACATACGAGTGATCCGCTGATGAATTGTGGCTTCAAGATGCTCCAGTGTCCCTGTATCTGTGGGGTGGTTGTTGTTAAATATCAATTAATTCATAACGAATTAATAAATTGTAGCCTACCGTTTTCACTACCTGACGATGGACTTATCTTTACCCATAACTAAATCATAAGTAAATAAAGTTACATGCAAATTACCACCTGTCAATCGCTTTTTTCCGCGGGACTCTGGCATGAATCTGTGTCGTTATAATGGCTTTTTCCCACAGCTGGTGGAAAAGACAAGAGATCGTTTGTAATTTTTATTGTGATTGATGAGAACTTCCTTGTTTTATTATTATTATGAGAATATAATAACAAGATGCTAGGGCTCGACAGTTTAGGTCGCATATGCACTCGAAATTTTATGCGACCTAAAAATGTATATGGAGGCATTTCTGCTGGTGCATAAATTGTTGCAGTGCGACCTGTTTTCACTGCAAAAACTTTACAGCGTGCACGGATTTAGGAGACATTATTGCAGAATGCATCTTTGCACCTAAAGACGCCAAATGCAGCGATCAGGAACAGATTAAAACAGTTATATGAACTTGCTGAAGTAAAAAAGCCTGCAATGCTTGCCCCGCCTTTGTGCTCTTCTTATTGGCCCACTGCTCTAGAACTGAACACGAATGGATTGGTTAATATCAGCTGTCTATCACTCAGTCAATGCCTTCTGCCCTCAGATGACAGGAGCTACAACCGCAGAAATGTGAAGCGCTGAAGATGAGAGAATGAAAATAACACTGACAGATTTAGTTTTAGAAAGCACCTAAAGCCACTAATAATGGCACATCTTATTAGTGATCATGTGCTGAATGTTAATCCACCTTTTACACTTTTCCAAGAGTGGATAAAAGGCTTCCAGTGGCTTCAAGTCAGCTATGAAAATAACTAAAGCCATTCACTGTAAAGTCTGTGGGACGGGGTTTGCAGGTAACAGTGTTTGCCACTGAATGTACACATTGTAAGCGTGAGAGGTACTTTAAAATCCTTCATTTAGTCCTCATGATGCTGTCAGCCGTGCAAGCGGTAGCTATATGTAAAATTTATCACAGCTATTGAAAAGACTGTTATTTCTATTAAGATGACATGCAAATAATAAGTTATATATCAATATAAATGTGGGGCGGGGCGATGGATCGAGATGCCGGCTTAGCATCGTAAAGTTTATCGGCCATCGGCGATGAACGATGGCATAGTCTATCAGCCCAACCCTAATCTACATCTATTATCAACATTGAAATGGCCAAGTGCAATATAATAATCTTCCCACAGGTATTTCTGTGTGTATACATTATGTAGATTTGTTGTATATGCATTGTGTTGGGTTCACCATGTGTTGCTATTGTTTAAATGGAATTCTTGCATGTCCAAGTTGGCACCTGTCTCAAAGGAAGACAGTAGTTCATTAGTCAGTCAATGATTTCTCTTTGATTTGGGTGAAACGAGGCGTTATTAAAGGTAAAGTGTAGCGTGAATCTCAGCCTCCTCTACTTGTGCTCCTAAGCTCAGAGCAGCCTTTGAGGGTTTAATCTGTAGGAGTCTGGAGTCAGCTGTGATCACACGTAAAACGGGATGACAAAGAGCTTATAATTATTCAGAATGCGGGGAGGTGCACAAATCTTGGGCACCGCAACGTAACCTGTATCTAAGTAATGGCTTCTTTCAAATGCGCATCATGCTTTTGTCCCAGCGGAGTTGCTTTGAATGCAAGGATTTTTAAGTGGTAATGGGCTGCGAGGGGAGCCAGTTAAATCCTAACGTGCCTGTGCTATTTTATTTTTCTTTATTTTTCTTTTTTCTTATTCTACTGAGGGCTTGCTTTCGTTTTCTTGCTAGCAGATGTCACAGTAATTAATGTGTTGGCTTGGTTGGATGTCGGCATGTGTATGTTATTGGGGGAAGAGAAGCAGATCGATTCGTTTTGAATCGCAGTAATGATTCAGAGAGTCCAAATGCCCCCTGCCTGTTTTGGAGCCTTTGTTTTGTGGAGAATCAAATGGAATGGGGAATGCTGGGCATGCGGAGAAAGCTGCTGAAGGCTCGGGATCGTCTCTGAAGGCTTCTGGGTATCTTTTATACGGTGAATATTGACATGGCTGCTGCTTGAATCATTAGAAGACCGTGGATGGGTTGAGAGCGAGGGATAATCACAGGAGACTGCAGAGAGCCCGGGTCTTTCTCTCTCTTTTTCTATTTCCATTCCCCCCCTTCTCTGTGGCAAGCCGTTTTAGCGTTTATTCTTTAAACCATCCTAGTGTCTGTTTTTATGCTACTAGTACAGATTCTTTAGTTCTTTTCCATTGTAAAACTGCACAATATTGGAAAAAATTGACTTTGCGTTATTTTTGTATTTCTGCAATTTATATTGCGAAATAATTATAATTTAACAATATGACTTGAGTAACTGTTTGGGAAGAATTCACAATTTTACATTGATTGGAAATAATTTTGTAGCGATGTGCATCTGCATAAAATACAAAAAAATATATATGAAAAGTAATAAAAATATTTAAGCACAGATAAAAACGAAATAAACAGCTTTATAGGTTTTGGTGAAACATTACTTTATTGAGGTAAAGAAATTCAGTTATCAAATCTAAAATAAAACTGTATAGTCTTCATTTGGTAATCTTTGTTAAAGCCACAAACTTTATAATTTCTTGTTCATAAGTGGTTAAAATTGGCTTTAAATCTTAAAGGTCATGGGCCTTAAAAACAAATTTCACTAATAGATTATGGTTGAAATTCACAATGACTCAACAAATCATGTGTACTGAACTGTGATTTAGTTAATTATAATTCTGACTCAACGCACATCTTGCGACGTGACTATTGCGGATGCTCACATTGCAATATCGATGCTGAAACAATATATTGTGTAGCCCTATTTTGAAATGTCTGGGGAAAAACAATACTTTTCCTACCCATTTAACTAAGTATATTTTATTTTAAGAAACATTTAATATTTTGGAACAGTGAACATGTCAGGCTCAATTATTAAAATAAATCATTGACTTTGTTAGTTAAAAAAACACAGATTTCTTTACAACTTGTAAAGGCATCTGTGGATATCTTCCTTTTTTGTGGATATAAAGTAAGCCACTGCATTGCTCGGGTCCATAGCAGGCTTGGACGATGGTTTATCAACGATTTTTTTCTTTTTTTTCCAAATATTCCAAAATTGTGGGCTGACCAGTAGCGTTTAATGTGTATGGTCTTTTGCTGCTGGAGATGCTGTCCCCTCACCCAACACCTATACAGTAGGAATGATTTAACAGAAAATTTTAGTGGTTAATTAAACCTTGACTTTTCCTAACTGCAGGAAACCTTAAAACCGGTTTAAGGCCCCATGCCTAAAGGATGCTATTTCTTATTTATTAGAAACTAGACACACAGACACAAAGAAAATAGACACTTATTTATTAGATTTTTTTTTATTTAGCTAATAAATAAATTGATTGATTATTCAACAGATATTTATGCTCTTATAATATATACCATCCAGTGCAATGACAAAGTTATGGACAGCAAGTAATTTCTTGTGTGTTTATATTTTTGCAAATGTTTATATTTGCTCAAGGCAAACATTTGTGTTTGCTAGGATAGTCAGACACATTCACATAATTTGAGTGTGAGTTTGTCTTTTAGAAGCAAGACTTTATAATTTGCACATTGTAGCCTGGCTCTGCAATTCGATGAGTGGACTTTTAAATCTCACATGCGAGTTTTCATCATGCCTTGATGTTCAGTGCTTAAATTACAAAAGTGATGTGAGTCCAGGGATGGGCGATGCGGAATTGTATCCCAATATTTTTGGGGATTTATTGTGATATTATTTTTGTTAACCAATTATATGCAACCTCTAGGGGTGCTGCAATACTGAATATAATATGGAATTGTTTGATTTGACCTCCACAGTTCAATACACATATGGAAATTTGGTATTGCATTAAAATTAAAACATTTTATTTAGTATTTCCCCCATTCATTTAATTCCTCTCTGAACTGGCTCTGTGCATGTTAGAATCGTGTTGTCGTCACGATACTGAATATTGGTACTAATCGCTACTGAAATTTAAAACATGTCTGTTTCCCACCAACATTTAATCAGTGTTGAGTGCATTCTTAAACACAGCTGATTTGGCATTGGGTTCATGTGTTCAACAGAAACTACTGTGATTGTCCGGGATGGTCATCAGTTCACCACACTTCACCAACTGTGTTTACCCAGTGCAAACACCGATATACTGACACTGGAGCACGGATGTTTAAAAATGTGGGTTTTTAAAATTTCAGTACTGATTGGTACCGAAATTGCAGTACTGATCAAGGCTTTTATGCGAGAAAAATACCATCAGTGAGTGGTAAAGTTAAGCTTTGACATGACAATAAAAGTAATGTGTGCCGCATATTCATGGGACAATAACCGTTTTTAAGGTATACCGCGATATGGAAAAGTCAAGGTTTTAAAACCGTCAAAATGTTCTGTAATACCGTTTCTAAGGTATGTGTAATTTTTTTATTAACTTTTTTTGTTTTTTAGACAACAGTACCCCCAGCAGAAAAAATATCCAAAGATGTCGTTTTAAGATGTAAAGAAATCTGTGTTTTAGAAACTAATGAAGACAGCAGTATTCAATGATTAATTTGAATTATTTAGCCAGACATGTTTACTGTTCCAAAATATAACATTTCAATTTCAAAGGGGAAAAAGTTTGTTTTTTACCCAGACATTTAAAAAGAATATATTTTAAAGTCTTTTAAAATCGTAATACCGTGAAACCGTGATTTTTTTTTTTTTTATCCAAGGTTATCATACTATCAGAATCCTAAACCGGCCCATGCCTAGTGCCGCATGTTAGTACATGAGCGGACGTGGGACTAGAAGCCCAGAATGGGGATCTGAGAAGTGCCTAGAACAGATAAATTAATGCTACTACATACAAATTAAGTTTTGCTTTTCAACTATAATACTCAATTATGACCAATTATTATGCCTACCTGTCTGATGTGACGAGCATTTAATCACTTTTGCCTTGGAAGTACACATTTGAGAAATTGTGAAATTGTGCTGTGTCTTAAAGTAAAATAAAACGTTATTCCAACTGTCTGTGTTATTAGTATTAATCAAACAACAAAATATAATGAAATCACTCACTCTCCTCTTGATTGAATAGCTATATATCTCAGTAATGGGATAACTGGTTCTGGTTATTACTGAACCATACCAAAACTGTTACCCAAAAAACCAAACTGAACTGTTAGAAGTCAGCTCTGCTCTTGGATATCCAGCAGAGCTTAGCTCCAGCCATAATTAAACACATTGAAGCAGCTATTCAAGCTTTTCAGGATCATAAAAAATACACAAGCAGATGTGCTGAAGCAGGTTGGAACTTGGAAATGAACTTTGCAGCACCGTGGGTCCCCAGGAGCAAAGTTAAAGACCTCTGATGTTTAAATGATCACACGTTGTAATGCTATTTGTGTTCTATAAATCATACTATAAAAAGTAGGATTTCTTCCTTGTTCTGTGATTTATGAAACCATGTCTGGTCACAAAAAAGAAGTTATTTCACACTCAACTGATGATATGAAGTGAATTAAGTGAAAGTACGTCACACAGTAAAAATATGTTAACAGTTTCCGTTTTTTGTGTTTCTATTTATTTATGGTTGTGATTTGCATTATGGGATGTTGATTTCTGGTTTGTCAACTTTTGATGTTGAAAATTCAAGTTAAAGTGACTTTTATTGACATTTTTGCTGTTTGAAATAATATAATATATAATAAATGATATTTAGAGAAATAGGTCTGTAAAATAACAGAAAATGTACTGGCAGTTTATTACAAGGTTTTTGTAGTGTTATGTACAGCACCAACCCAGGCAATATATCACTTTTAAACTATTTAAAATGATATAAAAAATTACAAGAAGGTTACAAGATGTAGGAAGAAAAATCAAGGTCTCATAATGCAATTCAAAAGCATAAATAAATGGGGGGGAAATAAAAAATAAAAACATGAATCAACTAGTTTATAAATATTTCTTCCAGTGCAGTAAATCTATTTGTAAACAGGCTCAAACTGGCAAAACTGTATCACTCATGCTATTGTAATAATTATTTGCTAAGTAAAACTAAATTTGTTTTATCATTATCATCATTATAACAATATAACAAAATGTATTGTGAGAATTTTTAACTAGTAAACTTATAGAATTTATATGGGCTGAATTTAAACAAACAAAGTTACATTTAGAAATGTTCAACTTAATTTGTTTAAAGTCATCCCAAATAAATGGTTTGCAAACACTTACACTAAAAATAAAGTGTAAATCCAATGAATCCGTTTTTTCAGTGTATATCGCAAACGAAAAGATATCATCCATCCTTATTCTGGTCCCATGTGTGCGCGTACGCTGTCAAAAGGTGAATGATTGGTCACACGTGACAATCAGATTGACAAGTTTACAAAAATGAATGTGCTCCAAGTGTGTGTGTTCATGGTTTGTGGGTTCCGTTCTCACTGTAAAAATGCACAGCACATATTCCACTCGGTTACAAGTCACTTTCACGTTTTTTGATCAGTGCCATTATATTTGGTAGCTAAAATTTATATCTATAGAATAAAATGTACATTATCCAAAATCTGTTTTACACATTGTCATATGCTGCATAGATTAGACATCTTGTCAGATCAGATATGAATCACAGAATAAGCACATGCCGCACAGTCCGGCTGAAACCTGGTGCTTGTGAGCGTGCTCTTCCGGTCCCTTCAGTTCTTGCACACCTCACCAATCCCCCCCCCC
>CAIGQZ010032903.1:9542752-9558253 GCA_903798205.1 Danio tinwini | reverse complement strand
TATATATATATATCAGAATAATAAATATTGCAATGTTAGATTTTTCCAATATCATGCAGCTCTAGTTTTTAATAGTAAAAATAAAACTGCTCACTACTAGTCACAGTACTGGTAATTAATGAATCGACTTTGGTACCAACTTTGAAACGTGTATCTGTCTTTGTACTCTGTGAACAGTGATGAAGAGCGGTAATATAATGACCTTCATGGTCAATCACAGTAATTTCTGTTAAGTGTGTAAACATAATGGCCAATTAGCAGTGTTTAAGAACGTGCTTAACAGTGCTCTAATGTTAGCGGGAAATGGACGTTTTTAATTTTTTTTAATTTCAGTACCGATCATGATACTTTTGACAACAGTAATAAGTACTAGTATCCATTAAAGGCGCTAGCATTTAGGGCTGCACGATTAATCTAACAAAGATCTCGGTTCGACTCTACACACGATTTTAATTAACTTTTTCTACGATTCAGCCAATTTCATTTTCAAAGTCAGGAGAGAAGCATAAAGGCAGAAACACAAGTCTTCACATTGTTTTACATACTCTGCTTAGCAACATAACCACCTCCAAATGGTGTTAAAAGTGTATTTATAAGGTTTTATTCACCCAAAAAGATGTAAAGATGTTTTTGTGGCTGCAAAATCATGCATGAGCTTACACACTGTTCACTATCGAGAGGACGTGCACTGCCGCAAATGTAGTCTACGTCAGTAAAGTGAGCCTGCGTAGGCGGTAAATAACATGTAATAAAGTTGTAAATAATGTTCAGTTTGTTACACAGAGCCATCGTTTGGGAGCCGTGTGGGAAGTATGACTTCTTTTCTCAAAGTGACGGCAGCTATGACATGAGCCCACTCGGCAGTGAAAGTGAAACCGAAAGTGCGCACATCATTTAAATAATCGTATAGCATTTTATGTTTTCATTACAACAAGCATTTGATATGTTTTTTTCTTTTATAGCAAACACAGTGTTGTTCATGAAAATAAATGTTTACTGGGTCAGTATTACTACTCTAGCCTATAAAATGTTGAATATAAGGCAAGAGGGAATCTGATAATGACAAATGTTTCATTTTACCAGTGCAAAAACTGGTCTAATAATGTTGTCAATGACAAATGATAATCATGTCTCAAACATAATTCAACTTTAGAATTATGAATAATTATGTTCACATGAAATTAAAGGATAAGTTTTGTCATGAAATTGAATAGGGCTGCACAGTGGCGCGGTGGGTAGCACGTTTTTCTTACTCCAAGAAGGTCGTTGGTTCGAGCCTCGGCTGTGTCAGTTGGCGTTTCTGTGTGGAGTTTGCATGTTCTCTGCGTGCTCCGGTTTCCCCTACAGTCCAAAAACATGTGGTATAGGTGAATTGGGTAAAAAAAAGCTAAAATTGTCCGTAGTGTGTGTGTGTGTGTGTGTGAATAAATGTGTTTGGATGTTTCCCAATGATGGGTTGCAACTGGAAGGGCATCTGCTGCGTAAAACACATGCTGGATAAGTTTGCGGTTCATTCCACTGTGGTGACCCCTGATTAATAAAGGGACTAAGCTGAAAAGAAAATGAATGAAATTGAATGCTAGCATGTCTTGTAGATTAAATGTTAAAACGACTTGCCATACTCCTTTCTCCCGTTCTCCATTTTTGTTGTTCTTTCTGCCTCTGCCTGGTTCTTTCCATCCCTCTGCTTGGGCTGGTCATAAAGAGATGTTTCTGTCTTGGTTTGTGAGAGGTTCAAGCAGTGCCAGGCTGTTCCCAAGTGCCAAACAATGAATAAGGCTCATAAAAACGAATGAGAATGCCATAGTCTGAAATAATACTAATTCACAACACTTCCTGCTCCTTTTGTTGTCGCTTTAAAATTATTCACCACCACCTGCATGTATTATTTTTTAAACATTTCTGTTGGAAGCATACCTGTTCTTCCAAAAAGATGACCATATTGTTAGGTTGACAGTGTTTTTCATTGCTGTTGTTTTCATCATCTCAGTGTCAGCCTCATATTGGGCATCCTGGAATCTGTTGTAAGCCTCAGTTGGCATGATGTGTGTTTGTTTGGTCAAATCAGTCTGAAGGAAGCAGAGGATGCTGCCATTAATATTAAAATGTGTAGATATTCATATTTTCAATACCACAGGACAAGTAATGTGATTTTGAACGTGATTTGTTTGTTTAGGAAATGAAATACTGATGTTATATTGATTTAGATAAAACAGTAGCTTATATGCCTTAATAATCTGTCAGTAATAAAATGATAAACTATAAAATACATTTCCTTCACAAAAAAGAAATTTAATTTTACCCCTAATTTTATGTTTGTGTTTTAATTGTTTAATTACATTTCAGTAATCAAAGAGTATAGTCCAGTCTGTTGAATTCTCAAGATATTTTCAAGTTCAGTTCAGCAGACGCTGAGCATTATGTGCACTTTAGTAAATGAAACCCAGACATTCATTCATTTATTCATTTGCCAAATTACACAACGACTCCTAAAGCTGACTGCATCTTTAACTGCTGTTATGTCCACATATTTACTGCAATCATAGGGTAGATCATGGTGGTAACAGCTCTACAGGTATTTTCCAAAAAAATGCATGAATTTGATAATGGAGAATGACTGATATGGGTTTTTCTTCTGGCTGATGATGAAACTGAAATTGGAGCAGCCGATGGCTGATAAATGATGCAATTTCTTTTTCTTTCTCTATTTTGGCTGATATGTTTAGCCGATTTTTTTTTTCTCTCTTTCCCTTCATATATTAAAATGTATCACTTAAAGGTGCTGTAAGTTTTTTGACTCCTCTAAAGCATAAAAATACCATAATTTGTTTGCAGATATTTAAGAAACATGCAAAGTAAACATACGTGTTGATCTGAAAAACAGTGCTAAAGTCAGATATTCTGTTTTTAAAAATGTGTGTCATGTGCCGGAACGTCTGTCTTTGTTTTGGTAATTTTAACCCGCCCAATGCCACTTTAGCCAACTATATTTCAGCACCTCAGGTTGCCTTGGTGGAAAACCCAAGTATTTGATTCATTCATTCATTCATTCAGAATGGCTGTTAAAGCATGTGTCTGTAACTGAAATGTGACCTCCGGTGGACAGTAGTAGACTCTGAAATGAGACGCAGATTCAGTTCCACATGATGTTATTAATTAGCAAATAATATCAATATTACAAATATAAATCTTAGTTGAGCAGGTTACATTGTCGGGTTAGGTTACATTGACGAGATACGCAGTTATAAGCAATTTGGCTGTCTGCACCAGACAAAACATGACAGTAATTTAAATACAGCCATTCAGAAGCACAGAACATGCACTCACTCATTTAATGGTAAGGTTTATAATCTATTAAATACATATGAACCATTTTTACTATTATTTAATATTGATGTTGAATTACTGATATGTGTTTAGTTCTAAAGTTCAATTTCAAATAGTTTATTTTATTTTTAAGGTGAACTATCTGCTGCTGCTTTCAGTATATAGCAACAAATGGCATGTAAAATGACATTAAAACTTACATTATTAGCATTTAACATTGAATAAAGCACATGAGGTATACCTGAGGTGATTATTGTCATAGTTTTCTGTTGTTCAGCTGTGAGAAATAGAAGCAGTTTCAAATATATAAATTCGAGGAGTTGGTTAGGACAAAAACTTTTAATATGGAAAATATTCCTTCTATCACGTGTCGTTGCTTTTATTTAGAACACAGTTTAAATCACTTGCTCCTGTCCTCAATCTAGCAACTTGCGCTTGCACTTGCGTTTGTTTTTATTCAGGAGTGCAATACCTAGTTCAACCATTGGGTGAAAAACTTACATACTGCACTTTTAAGTAGTTGAAGACCCGATAGAAAAAATTGCTTAGAAATGTATTTAAATAAAAGCATGCCCAATTAGTGAAAACCATTTAGATTTTTAACATTAATCAAATTTAACTAGCAATCACAAATAAAAATAACTATTTCACTAACAAATGGACTTAAAATCAAATCATGGCAAGTATTGTTTTTGAATCAATTTGACATTGAAATAGGGATTCAACATAAGATTTGAGAGCAAAAAAAAAACAAAAACAGTAGTCAACGAGTGGTTCAAAACCTTTCAAAGCTGTCATAAAATTATTGATCAGCACTTAATCTTGTTTTAGGACAACTTTGAAAAACTTTTTTTGATTCACTTCAAATGTTAATCACTGTATAATGTGTGCATAATAACTGACATACAGATGGACTTTTTATAGTTGGTTTAAGACTAAGTCATTTACTTAAAGTGATATTGAGCTTTATAACAATGACGTAGCTGTAGAGATGGTCTGTGACTTTGACTAAAAACATCATGCTGGTTTATTAAAATGCTTTAAGCTTATGGTCTTGGTATAGTGGTCCCTTAATATAACGCTGTTCACTTTTCATGGCTTTGCTGTTTCGTGAATTTGTTTTCGTGCAATTTGACATGTTTTTTTTTCTACACCGCATTGTGTTCTGCGTCCTGACTGACTGTAGCCAATCAATCTCCTCCCTGCCGTCTCCTGTACAGTACAGGATGCATTCAGCTTGCCAAATTTACATAAATCTTTGATCGCTAGCAGTGTGACTCTGAAGTGCTGTTCTGTATGTTTGCAAGTTTTCTCCCCACAATGTCGATGAAACATTCAAAGGTACCTACGGTAGCACCAAAAAGGCAGAGAAAGATGCTAACCATCACACAAAAAGATGAACTTCTGGACTTTCTAAATGAAATGTGAATGAATTTGAACGTGAACATGAATTTGAGAAAAGTGTGAAGATTTTAATGCCTGTCTGAGAAAATTGTATAAAGTGTGTAAAGAGAGGTTTTACAGCCTAAAAACATCTATAAAAATAAAGCTACTACTTCAGATTTCGCCTATTGCTGCTTATTTTTAGAACGTAACTCCCGCAAATAACGAGAAACCACTGTACTTCAAAACAAAATCAAAAAACGAACTGAAATTACATAATTTAAAACAAAATCTATCCAAAACAAAGTTCCTTTTAAGCTCATTTTGGGAGTTCAAAACTAATATGTGGTGGAGTTTATTTTGGCTCCATTGCTGTGTTTAGGGGTACACGCGAACACAGTGTTCGAGAAATATATACCGTGACTGTCAATCAGCATTTTTAGACCTCTTTTTGCCCTCAAATGAAGAATGAAAAAGAGCTTTGTTTGATGTATACCAGGCTTTATCTGATATATGCTTAATCAACACTATACTTTATACATAATCAAATCAGAGCTGGTTGAATGCTTGCTAATTCAGTTACAAAAAGTTACTTCGTTTTCTTTCTCTCCTAATGTTATTATAATTCTCGCTCCAAAATCAGATTTAGATTTAGAACCAATGAAATGTATTGACCTTATTCTTCAATGCAGAAGTGAGCTCGTTTTCACGATTGTTTTAGAACTTCCGATTCAGTTGCCTGTGGAAGAAATGACTCGGAATAACAAACCACAGAAAACGGTCAAACTACTTGCTCTACAAACAAGTGTTTGCATGACTATACAAACAAAGTAGAATAATAAATTAAGAAAATATCAGTTTGCAACATCAAGCAGCATAACAAGCTGTTTTTAACATCTAAAAATAAATGGAAGGGAAAGTCTCGAGCCAAAAAGATTCAAATGGCTGCACACACTCGTACGTAAAGAATAGTGAGGATAAGAAGTGAGAATAAGAAACCCTCTTTTCTTAAGTAGTGACTATGCAGTGGGGAACATTGTTGTGCTGGTGGAATGGCAACCTGTTGCTGAAGGAATTCACATCATGTGTTATACAACATTTAACTGATTGCAAATGTGCCTATGCCATATTTGTAGCCCTAATGTGTCTACTGCTGCCTAATAATAATAATAATAATAATAATAATAATAATAATAATAATAATAATAAACTACATTAAAATTCATAAAGTCAGAAAATGGATTTCTTCATTGCATTTTAAGAATTTTCAGTTGGAATGTAGAACTGTAATATTATGTTCTATATTTTTGTAATGTCTTTTTAGAATGATCTTTTGATGATAGAAGAACTTGACCGTGAATTTACGCTTCATTTTATTTATTCATTGAATTGATCAGTTGTCATAGAGAAAAAAAAAACATGATTAACGGAGCTGTAATAACATTGCACAGGACAAAATGCTAGCTAGGGGAACAGACAAATCTTTTAAGCATTGCAAAACGTATTCATCCAGCAGTTTTCACATGACAGGTTGATGTCCTTAACTGTGTGGTATGTTGCTGTTCTTTGTCGGCATTAACTAATTGCGAGATAATTTGGTTTTCTGACAAAATGATTGTCTGTAGGTTGCCTCCACCCAGACGAAAGCAAATTTTTAAGGTTAATTAGATCATTTGTTGTTTGTTATCATTAATAGTAGGCAAGGTTTCTTTTGTTGAGAGATTTTGAAGTTTTTCATCTTCTCATCAACAAGACAGACAGTAGGGCAGTGTGTAATCTTTATGACTAGTTGGAGATTTGTATGTAATTGTGTAATGTAAGGATGCTCCAATCAGGTTTTTACATTGCATGCAGTTTTGTTATGTCATCCCGAGTAGTTTGATACCAATTTTTTATGCTTGTTTTGGTTTTCTTGTGCTGTCATATTTGACTCGTGGGTCCTTATGGACATTTTTGTCTAAAAAAAAAATCTTATCTATATCTGTTTGTCTGTCTATCTGTAAATGTCAATGTTTTCAAACACTTATATTTGATTAACCAAAGTCACACAAGTGGCAGTTTCACATCCATAACTGAGAGGTGTCACATCCATAACTAATATTCTATATCTATAAAATGTAAAATAAAATGAATCATTTTTGTTCTGTAGAGAGACAACTCTTATCCTTTTGATTAGTATAGACCATTTAAATAACAAACATGTTGCCATGGCTTTCTGTAGCTCTGGTCCTAAAGCATTTCCGGTAGCGCCATTTTTAAATCACAAACCTGTCAAAACAAAATGACCAGCGCATACTTTTTAAGTCTAGCTAAAACAGAACAGAAAAGATATTTACAAAAGCTAACAACTGATAATAGCATGAAATTACCAGACCCCTTAAATCGGATACTGAGGTGACAACTTTTCACCCAGATTGTTAAACGTGAATAACGTATCCAGATGTTCATCATTTTCTGGTTGATACCGAGTGCGCGAGAGAAGTCGTAAAAGCATATCGTAGTCTGGATGCCTACAAATTCTTCCTTAGTGGAAAGGTTGGAAACATTGTTCAGTTATAGTGGACAATGATTATATTGTGTTCAGCGAGGTTGGAGCAAGTCAAACGCTTTCAAAAACGTACGTTCGTTACTAAAGGGACAGAGGAGGTTATTAGTGGTCATTGCACTTGCATGGCCGGGTAAGTCTGTGTGTCTATGCTAAAAATAAATCACATTGCGAACTGATTTTTATTGTATTGCTTTGTTCCATCATACTTTATTGCATACATATTTTTAATTCATATGTTTTGATTTTGCGTGGGTGTGTGGTTAGGTTAGGTGAAGTGTGTAGTCATGTTGCATCCGTGTTGCGATGAAACACTGTGTGAGAGAGGGTTAAAATGCAATAATATTACTCTGTACAAAAGGTCAACAACTGTTGTTTAGAATAGGCATGGTATAAGATTCTGATGGTATGATAACCTTGGATAAAAGTATCACGGGTACTGTGCTTCACTGCTCTAAAATATATTCTTTTTAAATGTCTGGGTAAAAAAATCTTTTTTCCCCTTTGAAAACAATAGATTTTATTTTTTAAAAGATTTATAATATTTTGTTACAGTTAACATGTCAGGCTAAATATTTCAAATAAATCATTGACTTCAGCTGTCTTCATTAGTTAAAAAAACTGATTTCTTTACAATTTAAAACGTAGCATCTTTGGATATTTTTTTTCTGCTAGAGATACTGTTGTCCTAAAAAATATATATATATATTACACGCAATAAAGGAACGGTATAGATGAAAATTTTGCCGGGTTTAAAACCTTGACTTTTCCAAACCGCGGTATACCTTGAAAACGGTTATCGTCTCATGCCTAGTTTAGAATGTGTGCGCTACCTAATCGGAACCATACAAGGACCAAATATGTCACTTCCATATGTGAACGAATAGCTGATGAAATGGTCTATTGTTTCTTTTGGGTTGTGCAGTTTAATTCACAGAATTTCTACAAAGTATGTTGTATGCTGTAAACTCTCAGACTTTTTTTGGTCACATTCATAACGCATGTTTATTTTCCTCATTTAAAATACAAAAATGTTTACAGATTGATATTTTTCTGATCCCATAACTCTGTGCTTGGATGTTTTGGAAAATATAAACTGATGTTTCAATATAATGTAACATATACTTTCTCTATCAATTTATGTTTTGAGGTTTTACTGCATATGTCACATCCGTAACGCTGGAATTGCTCACATATTATATTTTGCCTGTAACAGCATAAGTTTAGACAAGAAAATGTTGTGTGTTTATTAAAAATGGTAATATTAGAATTTTGTGAATATGACAGTCTATTTCCTGCTAACATTTAAGCACTGTTAAGCGCATTTTTAAACACAGCTGATTTTGCCATTGTGTTCAAGTGCTCAACAGAAATGACTGTGATTGGCTGTGAAGCTCATCAGTTTACCACTTTCACACAGATACAGTCAGGGACATTGTAGAGGTTTAAAGAGGCGAAAATCCATCAATTCCTCAGCGGATCGCTCATAAACAGACCAGCTGATCTTCGCAGCTTTCAACCGCTCCAGTGTCTGTGTTTGCACTCGGTAAACGGTGATGAACTGGTGACCTCCATGGCCAATCTCAGGCTGTGTCCAAAACTGCCTACTACTCAGTAGGTACTGCATTTGAATTTAAATGTACGACTCGGCCGTTAGAATAATATGTTCTATACAGTATGAATGTGAGTAGTGTAAATGGAACTCAGACTTACTACATCTGCCATTTTGTCATCACGTGACCTGCCCTCGTCAGTTGAGTCACTTCATTCCCATTCATGAATTCTCTCGAGAGGCTTCATGGGATAGAGCAGCGTGCATCGGATGCACACTTTGGAATCTCGCCGAAAGTAGGAGGTCATCTGCGTACTTCTCGCATACTGATTTTTAAATTCTATGAATTCGGACATACTATTTGGCTAGTATGGAACACTATTATGGAAGTATGCAATTTTGGACGCTACAGTCATTTCTGTTGAACAGAATGCCAAATCAGCTGTGTTTAAAAATGGGCTCAACACTGCTTAAATGTTAGCGGGAAATGGACGTTTTTAAAATTTCAGTTCCGATAAGTACCAAAATTCAGACTATTCACACTTATTTCACACTCATTTGCTATTTTATGTCAGGCACAAAAATGTTATATTATTGACATAAACATTTGTTTGTTATATTGTTATATAACGGTGAAATATATTTCAAAAAGATTTAAAAGGGACTGAAACAAACAAGCAGTCGTACACACAATATCCATGTTAGCATATTTGATATGATTAAATGATTGAATAAATATTCAGTGTAATTCTTTGGGGTAACAATACACGGGAGCTTTATTAATTATGTTCATGATTGACAGTAATTTATTCATCAGTGCTAATCAGTCATTAATTTCCTCTCATTTATATATCCAAATGTTGTATATTCAATTACTTGTGATTACATTCCCTGCCTTTGCTTTGTTTATGTTGAGAAAGAAAAAGGTTGTTGCCCTTGAAGCGGTTACTGAAAGCAGACTGAGGTCGATTAAATGAATGAAATAGGATTTGTTTATGGTGAAGTTGAAACCAACAGTCGAGTCATAGAGAGCGATTATCCACTGATTAATATCAGCTGAGTGTCCTTCATATATGCCATTATGTCTGATATGCAGAAATGAGTGAATGCGATGCGTTGTTTGTCCGAAATGCCCAGTGTTGTTTTGGCCGTCACATGTCTAACAGGAATCTCTCCTTTGTCTCATTTCTCATCAACAGACACGCGTCATGGAGGGAGCCCGTCAATCCGTACTACGTGAACTCTGGCTACGCACTGGCGCCCGCCACCAGTGCCAACGACAGCGAGCAGCAGAGCATGTCCAGCGATGCAGACACGCTTTCTCTGACCGACAGCAGTGTGTACGTACACATCCACAAACACGCACACATTAGGGCTGCACGATATAGGAAAAAATCGTAGTTTTTTGTGATGAATATTATGATTTTGGGGTTTCACCAGATTACTCAAAGTGCTGTATTTGGAAAGAACTTATTCATTTATATTACTTTGGATGATTTTGTAGGGGGAGTGAATTATGCTTAGATTGAATTAAGCAAGGTGAACACAACAGAGCAAAGAGAACAGTGAAGTAAACTGAGTCAGACTGTGTTCAGGTACAGAAATTCATTAATTAGGTGTAAAATAACACCTTTTATAGTAGGGCAGCACAATAAATCGTTTCAGCATAAACACAAATTTTTCTCTAGAGCAAACAATAGTGAGTTAGTTATGGCGTTGGTTATCTCCTATGGCTCGTTTTCACTGAGAGGTACGGTACGGGTCGGTACAGTTCACCTTTATCAAGCTTGCGTTTCCACTACCAAGGGTAACCTTTTGGTGGGCGTGGTGTACGACAAAGTTTCAGACGACGTCATGTTTACTCAAGAAAGTGTCACAGTAACACTGTTCACATATCATATGAGAAGCACTTCTCACAACACAGATGCTTTATACACATAAATACTGTATAAATGTTTATTACTAACCTTTCAATGAACATGATTTGATTCTAACTGCAGATCAATGATAGTGTGAAATAGCCTACTGTAACGTCTGCAATTATATAAAATAAATAAATGAACATATATGAACACGTACAGACCCTTAACAGTCTCCGATATGTTACCAATTACAGAAAACTACACACAGCATACATTTAGTCCTTATTTGGTTTAAAAAAAAAAACAACAACACGAAATATAGCCCACAGTCAGTGCAAACCTCTCATCTGTGTCTGTAATCTTCACAAGCACGTGTAGCTTCTTGTTATGAAGTAATTCCGTCATTACTAGTTCATAATAGTCCAAAAGGTATTAATGATAATAGCTAAACATGGCAGTTTGTTCATGTTTTAGGTTGCAGAAGCATCATTTCCTGCTGTTTTGTCAAGCTTCTCCTTTGTTTTTTGCTCTTCACTCTCACGTTTGTCCACATCTGAATGGATCGGATATCAGAGCGCTTCAATGATCACGCGCACGTTAAAATTATGAGCTCAAAAATTTTGTTATTTCAAATATAGACGCGATTGCGAGCTCTCTGGACAAAGTGAAACTGCTTACACTTTTAGACGAGCTTGTAAAACAAAAACAGGACAAGGCAGAATTTGTTGTTCTTGGCTTTGTGGCTGTTCATCAAGACGACGACAAGGTTTGTTTTAGCTAGGGTCAACCATGGCTCGTTATTATATGCATACACTATTACGATAATGTCTCGTTTGTGTATTTAAAAAACATGGTGGTTCCATTGTTTTGATTCTGGCTAGCTCCACGAGCTCGTGACGTATCTCTGTAATCAATCAGTGTTCAGCTGCGCGTGTAGCTCCGCCTCTTGGAAGCCATGCTGTTTTTCTTTTAAATTTATTTTTCTATTAACACTTCTGAAGTGGCAGACACCATCATCCCCCACTCCCTCTCGTCCATGCTTTCCTGTTAGTTTTTTTTTTTTGTGGGCTGTCCGCATAGTTCGGTTGCACAATTATGATTGGGCAGAACAAAAGTGTGCTCACTGAATTGGCTAGTAACAGCAGACAGTCCAACACAGGCGACAGTCAAGCATTTGCTCTGGTGGGGGAAATTATATAATACATGTATAATTTATATTGCAGCATCTTGCTATTTAGCTAATTGCAACGTTTTAAATCGCGATTGTGATTCGTTTTTGATTAACTGCACAGCCCTAGTTGGAGTCGTGAGAAAACAAGTATTCATACATGAAAGTGATATTACAGTAGTCTTAACAATTTTGCTCTTCTTTTTCGTTAGGGAATTTTAACCTTTGATTTATAGGACAGTGTAGAGAGGAGACAGGAATGAATAGGGAGTAGAGGGAGTGGGTAAGAATTAGCAAAGCACTTTGAGCCTGGTTTCGAACTCAGGTTGCTGTGAGCACCTTAATGCTAACTTGTCGACGAACTAACCACTAGGCTATTTGCACAAACTTTGATATAAATTTTTTTTTATTTTATCACACTGTAGCAAACACATCTACATTCATTATCAGTGTGCCCTGAATACTGGCACACTAGAGATTAGGGCTGGGCGATTTAATCAAAGTAATCGAAATCGACATTCAGAACCTATAATCGATCAAATTTTTCCAGGTCAATTTTTTCAATTACTTTTCCTACAGTGTGTGGAGTCACTTGACCCCGCTCTGTTAAGGATGAAATATACTTATTATATTATGATTTATACTTATTATATTGTTATGATATTATACTTCTGCAAAGGGCATGTGTACAGTCTGGCGCAGCCTTCGCATATCTGCTCACCTCTCAAAAAATGTACGAAATGTTTGGAACGAACAATTCGCCTATCACAGATATTGGCATTCGGATGAGATTAGATTTCTCATAGGGCCATCCGGTTTGCTAAAACCAGATGGGTAATTATCTCTGAAATTTTACAGAGGTTGTGTGAGAAAAAGACAGACATGACAGATTAAATCAGATGGGACTAAAATCACAAATGTCTGTGAAACCTCAATTTCTCGAACATCGCCCAGTCAAACTAGTCTGGTCTGAATATGTCTGAATACACTCCATTATGGTTGCACATCTCACAAATGTCTGAATAGTCACTCATAGTAAAGTATAATGCCGACTCAACATTGCAGATCTAGTGACTATTGCTGGATGCATACATTGCGATATCAGTGGCAAAATTATTTATTGTGAAGCCCAAACACACACTGATCCATCCTCACCACCACAACCTGCTGGAACATTCCATCCGAGAGCTTAGAGGGATTCAATTTCACCACATCGTCTCGAGTCAATTTGGCAGGATTTCCCTCCTCCTCCTCCTCAAAAAAAAAAACAAAACTCGCCAGTTCTGCTGAAGCCCAGATATTTTAGCGATCGAACGCAAGACAAAGCTGGATATTACTTGTCATTGGCGTGTCTTAAGCTCAGGCTGGCATCCTTTAGCGGAGGCTGGTCTCAGAGCAGTGTGTCATGCACGCAGATTTAGTGGCATTTCCCCCCAGCTCTGCTCTGGGAACAGAAACAAATCTGCTCTCCTCTGAGGAGGACCATCTGCTCATTATCCACACCAATGAAAGCTTCTAAATGTCATTACTTATGCTAATTATAGAGCTTCAAATTGGGAGGTATGAGGCACTGCAGGCTGTAATTTGAAGGCATTGACTTGTTTCCCTTCAAATTAACTTTCCCTGAAAACAAAGGAAATGGCCTTCACGTTCACTGTACACAAGCAGGTTACAGAAGGGAGCAGGAAATGAAAAATTGAAAACAAACAAGCCCTGAAAATAAGCGTGTTGGCCTTAAGCGAAATCAAAATTTGTCCACTCTTTTCACAGCTATCAAAATGTCAATAATTGTAAACGGTTGATGCGAGAGGATACTTTTTATCATATATTCATCAAATATATAAAGCGGCTACTTTTTCCTTCTATTTATGTGGAAGTGATCATATATTTTAAGCTCTTAAAATGTATTTTAAACCTACTAATGCAGCCAGCTGTCATTCCTTTTCAATCTGCACTGAAATTCTACATTTTATTAAATCCATTTGCTGTAATAAAATGTCTATTTGTGGTATTGTAGGGATTAGTTGTGTACTTTTCCATCTTTTCATAGGTGATTCAGATAAAAAAAATAAGTTGTAATTCATTTGATTTGTTGAAAAAGAAAAATCTGAGCTTCTCTATTACATCTGTCTTGCACATGTCTCCTCTCTGGCCTCTGCTTTGAAAGCTTTTTTTCTACTTGGTATTAATATGTGATAAAATGGATCTCTTGTGACCAATTGTGTTCAGGATTCGTTTAGGTCAGGGGTGTCTTGGGGGGCCAGTGTCCAGCATAGTTTTTAGCTCCAACTTCCTTCAACACACCTCCCTGGAAGTTTCTGGTATACCTAGAAAGAGCTGGATTAGCTGGTTCAGCTGTGTTTAATTGGGGTTGGAACTAAAATATGCAGGACACCGGCCCTTCAGGACCAAGTTTGGACACCCCTGGTTTAGGTCCTCCCCTTTTTTTCTATTAAAATATGCATTTAGAGGAAACATCAGCCAGATGCATCTCTACTGGTTATGCAAAAAAATGCTTACAAGTCACATTCCATGCAAGCAGCTTTATTTTGGTCAACCTGATAAGTCCACAAGAGCCACTTAAACCCATTATAAAATCACCATGTTGCGAGAACATTTTCCCCTACACTGTTAAAAAATTATTAAATGGACTCAACTCAAAGGCAACTTGCTGCAGATCTTATTTTTTTTGAGTTGTCTCAACTTAAATAGTCAAGTGTAGACCTTGGTTGAAAGTAGACTCAAAAAAACACATTTTGAGTTGAGTTGTTTTTGCAGTGTACTTGAAATTCTCAAAGTCATATACTCCAATAGGATTAACGGTTTAATCCACGATAAATTCTCAAATTTTTCTATCCATTTGCATGAAAGTGCTTTAAAACGTAAAGCTATTAAATATTGTAAATAATACCAAGATTTTTTTTCTTGACACTTGATGCATAATTCCTACACAGAAATGACTTTTTACTTAAACATTTATTAGTTTAACACAGCAGAAAATATTTATTTCTTATAGGACAGGCACTAGAACTTAGGGGGAGGCTGCTTGCGAGCTGTTTTGTACAGAAAAACAGTTAGAATGAGGGTTTTATGACCATTCTAAATTTAACACTTAAAGACTGATTTATACTTCTGCATCAAGCACACGCGTATGCTCCAGTGCAGCCTGGGCATGGTCGCATAGGCTGTTGCTGGCGCACACATCTCAAATTTTTTTTTACTACACTTCGCAGCGACGTGTAGCGCAAGCTCTATGATTGGTCGGCTTGGTAGCGCTAACAAGTGTGGGCAGGGCTGAGAACCGCGCAAACCCGTCAGAGCGAATGTTTACAAGTGTCGAGTCTCATGAAGTTTTGTTTTGTGTTTACAATATGATTAAATTTGTTGCATGTCCGCCGTTTCTGCCTCTAAATGAGTAAGTTTGAGCTACTTCTACATTAAGGTAGCATTCAGAAAAAACAAAACACCAGGAAAGAAACTTGACACAGAGGAACATAAAAACCTCACTGCCAGCTAGCGCTTCGGAAGTGTTATTGCAGCGCAACACAAACAGAGTGCAGAGGTATAAATGCATGACGGATAAATAACTTACTGACAGTGGCTTACATGCAGTAATTATGCACGCAAGTTTGTAGTTTCATGTGACCAAATATGTCTATACATA
>CAIGQZ010032903.1:9529109-9542352 GCA_903798205.1 Danio tinwini | reverse complement strand
TTTTGTATTTTCAGCCCCTCAACAAAAACGTAAATGCCTGCAGTCACTTTAACTTTGCAGCTTGAGGGCTCTTTTTGTCTATGAACCAATGTTACCATGTTGAACTGACATTTTTTTTGTAAGTCACATATACCCATGAGGTTGCATTTAGCAAGCTCAGTTAAAACTCCTGATGTTTAGCACACGTTTTTCATTGAAAGTTTACTTGTGGGAACAAACTTAGGAACTTTCATTAAGTCAATATTGAGTAACCTTTTTATGGAGATTAGACCAGCAAAATACTATGGTTAATGAGGATGGTTTGTTTAAAATAAAAATAGTCCTACTGTTTTCCAATCACGTAAAGCCTTGTTGTGCACACCGGTGCATTTAGAACTTAAGTTTGACCTGCATATTTCAAGACCTTTTTTGTCATTTTTCACTAATTGAAGCCAGGTGAATTTGCAAAATCCCTGACATTAGATTCACCAGCCACTTTATTAGGTACACCTGTCCAACTGCTGGTTAATGCAAATTTCTAATCAGCCAATCACATGGCAGCATCTCAATGCATTTAGGCATGTAGACATGGTTAAGACGATCTGCTGCAGTTCAAACTGAGCATCAGAATGGGGAAGATGATTTAAGTGACTTTGAACATGGCATGGTTGTTGGTGCCAGATGGGCTGGTCTGAATATTTCAGAAACTGCTGATCTACTGGGATTTTCACGCACAACCACCTCTAGGGTTTACAGAGAATGGTCTGAAAAAGAGAAAATATCCAGTGAGTGGCAGTTCTGTGGGTGCAAATGCCTTGTTGATGTCAGAGTAAAATGGCCAGACTGGTTCAAGCTGATAGAAAGGGAACAGTAACTCAAATAACCACTCGTTACAACCGAGGTATGTAGAAGAGCATCTCTGAACACGTCGAACCTTGAGGCAGATGGGCTACAGCAGCAGAAGACCACACAGAGTGCCACTCCTGTCAGCTAAGAACAGAAAACTGAGGCTGAAATTTGCATAGGCTCACTAAAATTGGACAATAGAAAATTAGAAAAATGTTTCCTGGTCTGATGAATCTCGATTTCTGCTGTGACATTCGGATTGTAGGGTCGGAATTTGGTGTTAACAATATGAAGCATGGATCCATCCTGCCTTGTATCAATGGTTCAGGCTGGTGGTGGTTGTGGTATAATGGTGTAGGGGATTGTGTCTTGGCAAACGTTGCCCATTAGTATCAATTGAGCATCATGTCAACACCACAGCCTACCTGAGTATTGTTGCTGACCATGTTTATCCCTTTATGACCACAGTGTACCCATCTCCTGATGGCTACTTCCAGCAGGACAACACATCATAACGCACGCATCAACTCAGACTGGTTTATTAAATAGGACAAAGAGTTCACTGTACTCAAATGGCCTCCACAGTCACCAAAACTCAACCCAATAGAGCACCTTTGGGAAGTGGTGGAACGGGAGATTCGCATCATGGATGTGCAGCTGACAAATCTGCAGCAAATGCGTAATGCTATCATATCAGTATAGAGCAAAATCTCTGAACAATATTTCCAGTACCTTGTTGAATCTTTGCCACAAAGGATTAAGGTTGTTCTAAAGGCAAAAGGGGGTGCAACCTGGTACTAGAAAGGTGTACCTAATAAAGTAGGTTGACACATTCCCAAAAATGCTAAAGCTACTTTGCAATGAGGTTTACATTCTACCTCATGTGTGTGAATGTTTATAATTGGACATTAACTTAATATGACATTGTAGTATTGACAAGTATTGAGGTCATGTCCAATGTTTGCTTAAAGTCGATACAAGGATTATTATGACAGGCATAGTCATAAGGGGTTTAATGCGCTCAAAAAATGTCCAGTGTGCATAAGCCTTAAGAATGATTAAACAATGACAGTGTTTTTTTTTTTTTTTTTTATGGAAAGGAGACGTTTAGCAGAATGTCTGAGCTAGGCGTGGGCCGCTATAAGATTCTGACGGTATGATAACCTTAGATAAAAATATCACAATTTTGCAGTATTGTGATTAATGCTCTAAAAATATATTCTTTATAAATGTCTGGGTAAAAAAATATAACTTTTTTCCTTTTAAACACAGTATATTTTGTTTTGAGAAACATTTATACTATTTTGGAGCAGTAAACATGTCAGGCTAAATGAATTATTGACTTCTGCTGTCTTCATTAGTTTCAAAAACTGATTTTTTTACCATTTAAAATGACACCTTTTTGCTAGAGATCCAGTTATCTAAAAAAAAAAAAAATTGCAAATAAATTTGTACACTTACCTTAGGAACGGTATTGCAGAAAATGTTGACGGTTTTAAAACCTTGACTTTTCCAAACCGCGGTATACCTTGAAAACGGTTATCGTCTCATGCCTAGTCTGAGCTGCTTTTTATAGTGTGAAAGCATCCAAAAGTGAGCAAAAAATGCCTTAAAATCCTCACCCATATGTCATATGGTAGAGCTGCAACATTGGTGGTTAAGAGATTGCAATATTGTTTCAAACACCCACACAGTCTAATTCCTAAATGACAGCAATTGTACATGTCTGTTAAACTTTTGACAAGTATGATCACAGCGGTACATTCAGATCTGCATTCATGAGTTGTCATGTCTAGTTATGAAACTGCTTCAGTCTTTTCAGCCACAGAGTGTCTTTTTTGTTACAAACTTTCCAATTTTGACCAAAATACTTGAATATCAGTTTATAGTTTGGAGACAATGCCTGGTACAGTACCGATCAAAGTGAAGCAAATCAACAGTCGTTTCTGCTAAAAGTACAGAAAGTGAAATAAATATAGTTGGTAACACTTTAGAATAATGGTCAATTAGTTAATGTATTAACTAAGTATGAATAATCATGTACAGCATTTCTTAATCATAGTTCGACATTAATGCATTATTAAAATCCAAAGTTGTACTTGTTAACATTAACGCACTGTGAGTTAACATGAACTTAAATAACTTAACTAACGTTAACGAAGTTGAATAAAGACAGTAATAAATGTAGAATTAATTGTTTGTTAATGTTTGTAAATACATTGACAAACCTTAACTAATGGATCATTATTTTAAAGTATTACCATATCATTTTTTTAAATGTTAAATTAAACATGACAACCTAAAGTTCTTCATCTCATAATTCTTTTGTATTAGCTTTATTTCAGTCACCAAAGATGTTTTTTGTTTTCACATACTATTAGGATGCTTTACGATGCTTTTGAATTGGGTTATTTTTGAGACCTGTCCGATTACAGAATGATAGCAGTAGGCCTGTCACAATAATCAGTATATCGACTTATCGCACAACACATGGACATGACCTCAATAATGTTTGATGATGCAATATAGATCGCACATATATAAAAACAATTCTAGCAACATTTTAGTTGTTAGTAGCAACATCTCTATCTCTACTGGAGGCGTCAGTGTCATTATGGTTGAAAAAACACTATAGTTTTACTATAAATTACTTTAGTATATTTTCATGTGATTGTCTGCCTCTGTTACTTTAAATTTTTTGTTAACATTTATTATTTATTTGTTTACGATATACGTTTTCACATTCTGATTCCAATACCTGATTATTAAATAATTAAATTGACTATAGTTAAATCAAACATTTTTAAGAATATAATAGTGTTTTTTGCAAGTGTGTGTATATATGTATATGTATATATATGTATGAAAGTGGACAAACTCAATGCCTAGACCCCATTTATAATGGCATTATAACTGTTTATAACTAATCTACTACAGTATTTAGCTTCTCAATATCTGGTAAATAATGCAAAGACACTATTCACTATTTATGTGAATAAGGTGGCGCTAATTTAGTGTTTTGAGCGGTTGACGGTTTTAACACGCAAATCAATCAAGTTGGAAAATCTTTGCACTTTGGCGGACATTTGTACTGCATTAACCAATCCGGAACTTGCTCTAGTATGGGTGTGATTATGGCGTAGCACCTGTTGTTGGTGTCCCGAGGGGAAATCCTCCTGCCCATATGATGACCCTGCACGTCTATTGTGAAGTGAATTTCACATGTGAATGAAGCTAATTTGATGTGGGAATGAAGCGAACACACTCCAAATGTTCATGTGTCTAATGTCTGGTGTGAATGTCCCATTATGCTGTATTCCAATTCGCATACTATACATCCTAAATAGTAATCAAAAAAGAATTAGTATATCCCAAAGCATATAATGTTAAAAAAAGAGTGTGTTCCCATACTATTTCCGGTAGAAGTTCGAAGTGTAGAAGTATCTGTACTCCTAACCTCCAATTTTGCCCACAATGCACTGCGTGTTGGATGTGAAATTGATTAGAACTACAAGCACTGGTGAAAAAAAGTGTTAACAAACTACAAGCATGGTGGATGCGCAAGATCAATCGTCAAGTAGTTGTTTGAATTACTGTTAATTTCTAATCTACTGGAGAATATTTAAATCACATCTTCTGTGTTATATTTAATCTGGCATTATAACCGTTTATAACTAACCTACTACAGGGTGTTCGCAGGGTCTTAAAGTCTTAAACTAAATAAACTAAACTAAATTTCAGGCCTTAAAATGGCCTTTACTTAAATATTGTGTTGTAGGTCTTAAATCTTTTTTAAACAGGTCTTAATTTTCTTTTGTTAATGTATAGCTACCCAATCTGGCCAACACCCACCCAATAAATAAATAAATAAATAATACAACTTTTAACTTTTTATTTAAGAATGTACGTTTTAACTCTACCACATTCTAACTTTGCCATAATGGTTTAATTATTTTCCTTACAATAACATTTGTTTAAAAGTTTCCCCTGTGTTTACTGCTAAGGAAGCTGATCTAGACAGACGGTTGTGCATACATTCAGTTTATTATAGTTTTTAATACCGTTAAAACATTAGCATTGGTAACTAAGCAACTTAAAAGTCTGTTAATGAGGAAGTAGTATGTCTCAAAGCTTGCATACTCTTTTGTTACAAACTCAAAAGTATGTACTTTTTCTGCACACAAAAGTACATACTTTTAGGACATAGTATGAGTTAGTGAATTGGAATGCTGTATATGTATAAGGCCTTAAAATGGTCTTCAATCACAGCAGAAATTCTTACAATCTAAGTATCAATGGTGCATGGCCTTAAAAAATATTGTTCTCACAGTTTTTTTTTTCCATTACAGTTATCAAAATATATTTAAATCCAAATCGTTTAGGCTTGATCTCAATTCTGTTTTGTTCCCTTATGCCTATGCTATCCATTTTCTATTTTTAGGAAATGTTATGTTGAAAAAAGTGTGTATACAACTAGTGCTTGCTTGTTTTGACCATATTTAAAATATTTTGCTCAGAATTACTAAAATATGATTTTTTTAATTGTTAAATTATTATTATTATTGTATTATTAAATGTATTAAATTATAAAAAAAAGTTAGATAGGGCAAATAAAAATATTTTCCAACTGAGCCATTTAAAAAAAAAAACTCCTTACCATTTAGCCCTTTATGAGTCTAAAATTTAATTCATAATGGTCTTAAAAATGTCCTAAGTCGTAAATGTATTTGCTGAAACCTGAAAACCCTGTACAATAGCAGTATTTAACATCTTAATATCTGGTGAAATAATGCAATAATAGCACAGATATTGTGCAAAAAAATTTCCTTTTGTGTACTAAACACACTGATGTTGTTTTGTAGATGAACAGTGTCTGTTTTATGAACCACTAATATGTCTTGTGTAGGAGATATTCTCTTCATACATTGTGTTTTTAAATGGCAACAAAGACTCCAAATTAAAACCTTGTTATGCTTCTCTTCACAGAGACGGAGTTCCACCTTACAGATATCGTAAACCACATCGACGTGAGATACACGAAAGTGCCAAAGTTAATGGGCGAGTGCCACTACCTCATATTCCTGTAAGTATGCTTTGGATTTCCACAACACATTGTTGACTTTACAACACTTTTTTCCCTCCCTCTCTATGTGTGTGTGTGTGTGTGTGTGTGTGTGTGTGTGTGTGTGTTTGCTCTCTACCTTTCTTTCCATCACTTCTCTCTCTCTGTTTCTCCTTCTCTCGCTCACCCCCACTCCTTCTTTTTATTTTATTCTCTGTGCCTTGTCTCCGTCCATCATCTTCTGGTCTTTCCCTGTCATTCTTGCTCTCTCTTTTCTTCCCCCTGCCTTGTCTCTCCCATCGCCCCTAAAATGAATGTGCATTCTTAAGATGCACAGCGGTGGCTGGGGAGCTTTGATCATGTGCCGGCGAATAGCTGATGGAGAGTGAGAGAGCGCGAGCGAGTGTGCTGTCTAAAGCGTTCCTGATGCTCTCGTCAGCTCTGCCTGCTCTGCCCCAGCAGATGTGAAGCCTCCCCCTCTGATGGCACGGCTTTCCCACTGCACCGGCTCCAGCATAATTGGAGCCTCTGAGATGGAGCCCAATTTAACAGAGCAAACATACACTTCCCCTCTCCGGGGCCTTTCACTCATCCTATAGAGACTGAAGGCTGTGGAGGCAGCGCAGACACTTCAGCACGTATGCACATGCGTCACATACTCGAAGACTCTTTAGCAAATTTTTTCAGGCTGAAATCTGATTATCGAATGACAAGTTGCAGATGTACAAACTTATTTTTAAAGGATAGTTCAGCTGATAATGTGGGTTCTGTCATTGTAATCCTTATGTTGTTCCAGACATGCATTTCTAAAACAAATAGCCCATTTCCACTTTTATGAAGACATACAGAGACTTACAGTATTTGAAATGTTACCAATTACAAAAAAAAATACCCAAAACTTACATTTTGGCCTTGTTTAAGTTCATAAATGATATGAAACATGCAGTCAGTACAAACCTCTCATCTTTATTCTTTACCAGCACACGTAACGTTAACATCGTGTTAGAAAGTAATTCCGTCATTCCGAGTTCATAATAGTCCAAAAGGCGATAATAATAGTTAAACGTGGCAGTTTGTTCATCTTTTAGGTTGCTGAAAGAATCATTTGCTTTGTTTTTTTCAAGCTTTTCCTTTGTTTTTTTGTGCTTCACTCTCTCGTTTGTCCATTTCTGAAAGGATCGGATGTCAGAAGCACTTCAATAATCATGCGTGTGTTATCATCAGTTCAATTCGTTATTTGAAATATAGGCGCACACACAGTGGTGGAAAGAGTACTGAAAAATCATACTCTAAGTAAGTAAGTAAAAGTACCATTACTTGCCTAAAAATGTAGTGCAAGTAGAGTAAAAGTATCTGTTGTAAATATTACTCAAAGTGTGAGTAAATAGTAGCCCTTTTAAAAGTACTCAAGAGTAGTGAGTAATATGCTGTAAAAAAGCTGATATGTTTACATGTAATTTGTGGATCTGTGTAAACGTAACATTCTGTAGTGCATTTAGTTATTGCTCAGCAGGCACACAACATCATAAGACATTAATATTAGGTTACATTTAGGTTATGTCAGGTGACCAAAATTAATTGTCAAGCCAGCAGCTAAGGACGTTATTTTGATGTCCAATAACGACGTCAAATGACGTTGATATTTGGTTGATTTTAGGTTGTTAGAAAGTGACCAAAATCCAACGTTCAGCCAACATCTTAAACCAATGTCATATATGACGTCAAATACTGACATTTATTCATCAGGTACGGCAACCAAAATCCAACGTTTGATAGATGTCATAGGGCAGGGATCACCAAACTTGTTCCTGGAGGTCCGGTGTCATGCAGATTTTAGCTCAAACCCTAATCAAACACACCCGAACAAGCTAATCATGCTCTTACTAGGTATACTTGAAACACCTAGGTAGGTGTGTTGTGGCAAGTTGGAGCTAATTCCTGCAGGGCACCGGACCTCCAGGAATGAGATTGGTGACCCCTGTCATAGGGGTAGGGTTCACACAACGTCAAGCTGTATCATCATTAGACGTTGATATTTGGTTGGTTTTAGGTTGGATATTGGACATTGACATTGGCCTGATGTTAAGTTCCCGATTTCCATTTCCAAACAAAATGTAAAGTCCCCATAATGTTAGAGTTCAACGTCAATAAGACGTCATGTTGTGGTCTTGTGCCTGCTGGGTGTTTAAGGTCATTTCGGTCATCATACAGTAAACATCCGTCATCTTCTCATCAGTGACATGCATCTAAACAGTCTCTGGGTCAATGCACGAAAATATTTTGAACATCTTCAAGGACATTTGTAATATTTCCAAATAGTTTGCTGCAATTATAAAGTGCACACGTCTTGAGGTAGTTCATTATGATGTGATTTACCTTCTATGGTATGTGCGATTTGATTGGACAGGAATCACAGGACAAGATATATATAATTCCCATGGACAAGAAAAATAGTTACTGCAGTTTGAAGGAAAGTAGTGGAGTAAAAGTACAAATAATGCACTAGAAATGTACTCAAGGAAAAGTAAAAGTACACGTTTTTAAAACTACTCACTAAATCACAATTCCTGAGAAAAACTACTTAATTACAGTAATTTAAGTATTTGTAAATAGTTACTTTACACCCCTGCGCGCACCCGAGCGATTGCGAGCTCTCTGGAGAAAGTAAAACCACTCTCGCTTTAGATGGCCTTGTAAACAACAGGGGAACATGTTTATCTTCTTGGCTTTGTGGCTGTTCATAAAGACGATGACAAGGTTAGTTTAAGCTCAGGTCGACCATGGTTCAGTATTAAATGTATATATTATTACTGTGTAATGTCTCGCTGTGTATATAAAAATGGCGCTTCCTTTGTTTTCATTTTCCTGGCTAGTACAAGCACTAGTGGCGTTTCTTTGTAAATCAATAGCGTTTAGCTGCACATCCTTTTTGTTTGCTAGGTACCCTTTGTAAAAAGTTCCCAAAAAGTGGTACGGTACGGTTTGCTTTTAGGTACCTTTTGAAAGTGGAAAAGGGCATAAAAGCGTACCGACCTGTACCGTACCACTTAGTTGAAGCGGGCCAAAAAGGTCCCTAAAGTGTGAGTTTTATTGTGTTATGGTTACTGTGAGTGTTAAAGTCCTTTAGTATGTTCACATCAGATGTGGATGAAGCATCAAGTGCGAGGGATTTACATGTTAAGTCAATGCAAAGATGCATTCAGACATCCTGCGATGCTATTCGTGCGAGTAAAGTGGCGCAAATTGAGTGTTTTGGGCGTTTGACGCTCTTAACATGCGAATCACTCAAGTTAGTACTTTGGCGGACATTAACGCAGCATTAACCAATCAGGAACTTGCTTTAGTATGGACATGATTATGATGTAGCCTCTGTTGTTGGTGTCCCGAGGGGAAATCCTCCTGCCGACCTTGCCATGACACGAATCCGCGTATATTGTGAAGTGAACTTTATGTCTGAATGAAGCGAATTTGACGTGGGAATAAAGCGAGTAAACTCCAAATGTTCATGTGTCTAATTAAGTCTAGTGTGAATGCCCCGTTATGCTGTATTCCAATTCACATACTAAACGTCCTAAATAGTATCCGAAAAATAATTAATATGTCTCAAAGTGTATTACGTTGGTGTATTATGTTGGAAATAAGTTTCCATACTATTTCTGGTAGGAATTAGAAGCGTTGAAGCATCTGTACTTTAACCTCCAATATTGCCCACAATGCACTGCGTGTAGTGAATTCGATTAGAACTACAAGCGTGGGTAAACAAGTGTTAACGGACTACAAACATGGTGGATGCGTGAGAACAACCGCCAAGTAGAAAGGCTTAGGTAAAGATGTTTGAATGACTGTTCAATTTCTAACCTACTGGAGAATATTTGAATCACGTCTCTGTGTTATATTTAATCTGAAACAACAATGTAATTGTTTGTGAAGATGTGTTTGGATATTTTCTAAATGCGTAATTATGCAAAGACCTGTGGAGATTTCTCTGCATGAAGGACTTGTGAAAGGCAGATTAACCTGCTGCTGCATCTTCAATATGGTAGGTAATTAAATATGAAAGATATATGGATGACATGTCGAGATGATTGACATGGGACGTAACTAAGCAAATTTAAAAAAAGTCTGTTAATGAGGAAGTAGTACGTTTCAAAGCTTGCATTCTTCGCACAAAAGTACATACTTTTAGGACGTAGTATGAGTTGCTGAATTGGGACGCTGCATAAGTATATGGTCTTAAAAAGGTCTTCAATCACAGCAAAAAGCCTTACAATCGAAGTTTCAAAGGTGCATGCCCTTTAAAAAATATTGTTCTCACTTTTTACTCAAACTCTAAACCTTAGTCTCAATACGGATTCTGTTTTATACCTGTATATCTGCACTTTACCCTTGGTCACACTGAAACACTGTGAAGGGTTAAGAATGAAAATACTCATTTTGGATATAGGAAACCATTATGGAGCGAGTAGCCAAATTCACGTGCATAATACCAAATTCACATGCATAAAATATTTATTTATATTCACAAAAACAATTCACGTGCACAAAATAAAAATACATTTTCATAAAATGTTTCACAAATGCAAAACACCATTTGCAAATGTATAAGGAGAGTCTCAAAACTTACACACACATCTAGGGGGAGTCATTCGTGAAAGAGGATTTGCACATTCTCATTCAGGATGAGCAAATTTTAGACATTCATAACTTTTTGTACACTCTTATACATTTGCAAATGGTGTTTTGCATTTGTAAAACCTTTTTTATGAAAATGCATTTTCATTTTGTGCACATAAATTGTTTTTGTGAATACAAATAAATATTTTACTCACATAAATTTGGTTTTATGCACGTGAATTTGGCTACGCATGTGTACATTGTGTCTTTTGCGTAAACATTTTTTGAGTCTTTTCTGATTCTACAAACCACTGCTAAACAGTCACTAACTCTTACGTCACGACATTGCACCTTCTGGAATGACTACCGCAGGTGACGAGTATTAACGTTTAACAGATTACTCACTCTGCAATGTTGTTTTTTGTGCTGTATTTGGACAAACACTGTTGGTTTTCAGCTCAAAAGTGTATAAGCCTCTGGGTTTCCTCAGGCCTCCCTGTTGCGAATGGTGGATCATGTTACAAGAAGCATGAAACTGTAAATGCACAGTGCTTATATTCATGTATGTAACCACAAGAAAACATTAACGTTATACCAGACATGCTGTAAAAAGCTAATTCCCTGCCACCAGACTTGTCTGACAGACTGACCTATTCTGTCAAGTCATCATGTAATGTTATCAGAATTTAATATATGATGTGAAATATTTTGCAGCGGTTATTATACTTTATTTATACTTTATTATACTTTATTACTTCAATGTTTTTTTATACTTTATATATATATTTTTAAGACGTTTCTTTGATGATGGCACATTAATGCTATTAAGAATGTAATCAGATGCTTGTTTGTAGTAAAAATCGTTACTAATGCCCTTTTTTTTACATTTGTGGGTCGGTTTCCTCGCCTTTGCAGCCATGTTGCTACTGTAGCTGGTGTATTCAGGGAAATTTCTCATATCCCTTAGTCTGTAATGTGATCCTGAAACATTTTGGTTTTAGGGGCTTAAAGAAGTAAGAGGAAATATTGCGTCCATCCAGTTCTTTGCTAAGAGGGGAAGGAGAGTTCACCTTCTTATTAAAGAGCTGCGCGAGATTATCTCAAAATTCAAAGTTAATTCCAGGAAATCAGTGGCATTTTGATACTTTGCTTTAGATTACTGCAGCCACATAACATTACGCATAACACATCTGAATTAGTAAAAAAATATATCTCAAAATGTTGTGATGAACCTTAAAAAAATAAAAAACAACGGCCATTTTTAATAACTGATTAATGATTCGAATGTCGTGGGTAAGTGTGATTGAAACGACGTGGGTTTTAAAATATAAACAATTTGACCATGGTGTGAAATCTAAAAAAATATATATCTAAATGCATAAATACTCAGAGGGTTTGCTCTGTAAAACAGACAAAACAATCCGCTTGTTAAGTGTGACCTCACGCAAAGCTCCTTCCGGGTCCAAGCGTTATATCAAACTGTATGGGGAGGCTCAATATATGCTAATAATAAACGTTTACAAAGCGATGTGATTTCGAATATCACAATTGCAGCATATATATAGTCATGCCTAATATCAGGTGGACAGAATGTGTGTGACAGACTGTTGTGTACTCTATGATTTTAGAAAAAATTATTTACTTTAATGTGTGATGTGATTAAAAAGGTCATAAACCAATATTTTCTCAATTCAAATGAGTAGCGGCTTGGACCCGGAAACAGTATTTCATACATCATGACTTAACAAGCAAATTGAGGAAGAGAATTGGTTTTCAAAAGCTTTTGAAATGAACTTTTAGAAAACATTCAGACTTTCAAATTCTTTTGGTTTCCATGGACTGTCAAATCTCCCAAGTATAACTCCCAAGTTTTCTGAATCTATAATAAGAAACAAAATTAAGTCATCGTTCTAGTGTTGTGAACTAAAACATGGCACATCAGGTTTTATGGCAAAATGTCATGTTTTTACCCTCAAAACCTTAAATATGCACATACGACCTCTCAGAAGTTTAAAATAAGACTTGAAATTTAGTACCCTCTTATGCTTTCTAATACTGATAAAAGCTGAATTTTTACAATATTTTATTTGAATATTATTTCAATTTATGAGATTTATTTATTTTAAGTAGCTGCTACTCCTGTCTGTATTGCCAATTGGTGTTTTAGCAATAATTCTAATACACATTTCTTATGTGTTGAAAACATTTGTGGCACTTAAAATGTTTTGTGAAATCTTGATACATTTATATTTTTGGTAACCAATTAAATTGTAATTTTTTTTCCAATTTAATTTGCCTTCCTGAGTAAATGCATACAAAAAAAACACTCTTACTCAACTAAAAGAAGTGGAATTTATATTAAAATCATATAAATGTGATTTGGGAGTGAATTTTGGCCTGCTTTCTATCAGAACTAACATGTGAAGCTCTTCACTGAAAGCGCATATAAACTTCTGGCTTTGGCATGCATAACACTACAGTTCCCCATGAACTAGAAACCTTTTGAAAATGTTGTTTTCTATACACAAAGCTTTCATAAATGCCAAGCAGGCTCTTTTCACTTTTCAGTACATCATTGTACTAATGCAAGCAATGCCTTGGTCATTTTTTTGGAGCTTGAGAACTGTTCCGATTTATTTTATGGAAAAGATGTTGCATAACTTTTTTTTTTTTTTATTCAGTGAGAGAACGAGCACAACATTGGGTTAGGAACAACATGAAATAAGTAAATTATATATATAT
>CAIGQZ010032903.1:9498079-9528709 GCA_903798205.1 Danio tinwini | reverse complement strand
AAAAATTTATATATATATATGTATACATATATATATATAAATTTTTAGATTTACTCACCTTTAATTCTTACTAATACAGCTTTTGCTTCTACATTATGCTCACATTATGTTTATTGCTCTGAAACCTTTAACACTCTCTCGCTTGGCTTTTTTTCTTTCTCCCTTTGGTTGCATTCTCCAGTTCTGTCTCTGTTAAGTTTAAAAAGCTCTCTCATATTCTGTAAGCGTGGTCTGCGGCAGGGAGGCAGTGTTAGTAACCAAAACGCCTTGTCAAGACTTGACAGATTCTGCAGTTCCACTGGGCATGTAACCGTGTGGGCTGCGGAGGAGACTGATGAATCTTAAGCAAACAGAAGGCCAGAACAAAGAGAACCGAAACAGACTTTAGATCAGATTTGGCCCTGTAATCAAAATTTTAACGGCCCCTGTAAGGTTTTGTTGGACCTTGTCCAGGCACTTTGTGCAACTCTATTTCTTTATGTGTCTCTGTCCTCCTCCCCTGTCTCTCTCTCTCTCTCTCTCTCCATTTCTGCTTTCAGACTCATGGAATAATACATTTCCTGGACTTCTGCTATTTGGAGTCTTGTTTGTTTGAGAGCAGAAAATGCTACAAAAAGTTCTGTATGTGCTTTTCCTCTTTACCCACAGTATCTGCTCAGATGAAGAGCGTTTGTCTGGCTCTGTGTTAGAAGATTTGGATTCCCGTTGCAAGTGCAAAATGTGAAGATGAATGGTTTTCTTTAAAGCCTTTAATCTTTTTACATGTTACTTGGATATCCCATGAGAACTACTCCCGATGTTGTGTATAACAGGAGGAGGCATCAAGGGTCCATTATTTTTAGCAAACAAGATCATTGTGCTTTCACAGCTATCACACCAGAGGGCAACAGAGTCTATGATTGTAGTTTGGTTAAAGATTTATGGCGTGTTCAGACTGCACGATCTTCGTAGTTGCAGATGTTTTCACACTGCATGACTATCTGGGGTAGCATTCTGTCAGTGCTGTGTTTACACTGCATGATGGATCGGCGACAGGGTTTCACACTACATTACAATAGGAAAATCGCAGACGTTGTCTCGGTCCACAAACTACACCTCACAAACAAACACATGCGAAAAGGAAAATGTACACAATGCAAGGTCAAATAGTACATCATTTGTTATTAAATACATGAACAAGAAGCTTTAAGTGGGATAGGAATGTGCTTCTTTTGCTTACCTGGCCTTTGAAGGGAATTAGCAATTTCTCCTAACATTTTTTTTGTTTTTTGACACAGTTGTGGTATTGCTCAGACGCATCAAACAGACATGGGTGCTGCAGCCAAATTTCCACTAGTTTTTTCTTCATTTCTTGGGTCCGAATAGACCAAAAAGAAGCACTTTTAACTTTTCCCCCAACTTGCCGCTGGCCTGCAGATACCCATACAAGTGGATGCAGCTCTCTCATTGGCTGTAGGTAATCGCTGAAAATTGCTTTTTTCAATCAGAACACATTTCACACGGCATGACTTAAATCCCAGACAGGTCTAGATATTTAGCATGCCAAATATCTCAGGGGTGTCGGCGACTCATCTGTTATTCTCTCAGATTGTGTCTTTGATAGTTCACACTGTGTGATTGTTACTCATGTTAACCTGCACCGATTTACCTGGGATTTCAGGCATTTGTCGGCGATTTTCTCAACCTGTCAGCGAGTCAAAATCGGGGCTAAAATCATGCCGTCTTAACTTGGCATTAGCTCATCCAAAAATGAAAATTGTTATTAATTACTCACCCTCATGTCGTTCCAAACTCTGGGACCTTCATTCGTTTTTGAAATGTAAATTAAGATAATTTAGGTGAAATATGAGAGCTCCCTCATCTTCTTTAGACAGCAAGACTTATTGAGTTGTTCAAAATCCATAAAAATACAACAGAAATAACCACTCAAGACAAACCATATGCGCCTTCACTGGTAAACTTTTTATTATTTTTATTTATTTATTTTTTGGTGTTAATACTTCAAATGGGAATTTATTAATTAATCAGAAGTGAAAGTAGGACAAAAGATCTAGATTTCCAAGAAATGCAGTTCATTTTATCGTTCTATTCAAATTATGGCAACAGTGCATTAGAGTTTACACACAAATATGAAGCATCACATTTGTTTTCAAAAGTGCTAACAATAAGAAATGTTTATCGAGCAGCCAAGCAGCATATTAAAATGATTTCTGAAGGATTATATTGTACTGTAGTCTAGAATAATGATTATGGAAATTCACCTGTCATTACAGGAATACATTTTTAAAGTATATTTGGACAGAAATGTTTATTTAAATTGCAGTGATATCTCACCATATTAGTTTTTTTAACACACATTCAAATAAATGCACCTTGACAAGCATTATGTTAATTCATTTTAAAAATCATACTGATCCTAAAGTGTATTTTATTGTTATTTTTGTTGTTTTACTAATGTAATTTCAGCTCAGAATTCAATTACTTTCTTTTTATTTATTCTATTAATTTGCATTTTGTTTTAACACCAGATGCAGTTTCTAACCCTTATCCAAGTGCTTTTGTGTCTGTCAGTGTCCGTTACAAACTAAACAATAGACAGTCAACCAACAATTGCTCACCCGGTCCCTCTCTCCGTTTGTGGCAACAATGCAGAATAAAACAAAAGCACAAAGGCAGATGTAGTTTGATTCCCTCACTCAGCACTGTGATCAAACCAGTTTGATTTTACACATCAAAGGCCTAATATTCTATGACAACCACATTTAAATATTAAGTGAATCTCCAGATCCCTGTTATCGTTCATTTGCGTGTACAGAATAAGCTAGTTCCTCACAAAACTGCTGTATGTTGATTGACATGATATATTTGGCAGCTGTAAACATGGATTTCAGCAGTCTATCCTGTTTGCTGGAGATGTACCATGTTTTGTCCTTGAGGTGAAGCTTTTAAACTGAAACCGATGTGTATACAGAATCCTCGCTTTCATTCTCAATCACACATTGTCCAAAAATGTGTCCTCCATTTGTCTGTCTAGCCTGTTTTAATGTTCCTCTGTTATTTTGTCTGTCCACATACCTGTATAATCAGCAGCTGTAGGTGTTTTCTCCACAGCATTGCATTAAATGTGAATGGTGACCTTGAGTTCTGACTCTCATTGTCTTCCCATCAGCGCACAAACCGGATACCAAAGGATATTCACGTTGAGCCGGAGAAGTTTGCGGCGGAGCTGATCAGCAAGCTGGAGGGGGTGTTGAGGGAACGAGAGGCGCAGGAGAAGCTGGAAGAGCGTCTCAAGAGAGTTCGACTGGTGAGTGCAGCTCTATCGGCACACTACTACCACATTTTGAGGTATAATTAGACTGGGTGAATTTCCTAGAGTAATTAATTCAAATTCTGTGTCACAATTTGTTGTCACTAGTCTATTTTTAGATTGAGGAATTGTGGTTTTGAATTAAGTGGCACAATTTATTCATATATAATTTATACAAAACCCAACGGTGTATCTTCTGCACATAGCTGATGCTGGTGTAAATACTTTACTGTAGGGATGCACCGATATGGATTTTTGGGCCGATATCTATAACCGATAACTCTTAAGATTTGGAGGCCAATAACCAATTTATTAGCCGATAAATATAAATATTTAAAAATGTTATATTTTTATACAGAAAACAACTGATTTTATTTTAAAATCTTTATAAAAGTTTGAACTGATCTTATGTACTAAATGGCCTACTCAGTTTCAAAATTGCAAGGTGATTATATAGACCATATTCACGATTTCACATAAATCAGCATGCCAAAAATAAATTGTTTCCTTTTTTCGCATAGCAAATTAACATGAAGGCAATTTAAAGCTAAATACACAATGACATTCTATCAAACATATCTACAATGATAAGAAATATGGTTACTTACTGAGTTATTAATGCACACAAATTACCTGACTTATTACCACACAAAGAAAGCACGGACTTTAAAGGAATAAACAATGTGAGGAAAACTCTGTTAAAGTGCAGTGGACAAGTCTGAACAAGTTCCACCCATGCAGGCGTGAGGTAGGCAGTTCTGTACAATTACATAATCTATCGGCTTAAAGATATCAGCCTAATTTGATATTGGACCGATAACGATTTTTTTTGTGCGTGTTGCTCTGCAATAATACTTCTGAAACACTAGTAGGCAGTGTCTAGCTTTTTTGCTGGTGTTTAGAAATTTCTTCAAAAATGCCTGAGATGCTACTCTAACAGTATTTTAAACCAGCAATCAATGAGTAATTTGAATCATTAACACAAAACAAAAGTATTTCAGCTCTGCATATTTGAATAGAAAGTAAAACAACATCAAATGCAAAGAAAAAAAGTCTGCTAAATATTTGATATTTCTGTCATGTAGGATGGTGACAGACTGAAAGGAGCTGTTATTGTATTTATTACTAGTGCAATTATTTTTGCTTCATATTGTGTTTTTAACAAAAAATTAAAAAGCCTTTATTATACAAGTAAACTATTTTCAGATCAGTCTAAATGTCTAAAAAGCCTAAAAACAACAGTAGTAGACTGTGGGACAATATATGTGCACATACAGCAACACCATTGAACAAAGCTGGTCTATAGTTAATGGTACAGTTTTTCCAATGTTATTTAAAGAGTGTAATAGTGATCTGCAACTATAGGCCGGTCCACAGCGCACATGCACTTTGCTTATTACACACACAGGGATGTGCAGCAGCACACAAACATATTAAATTATGAAAAATTAAAGGGGTAAAATGTAAAAGATGTTCTCTATAGTGGTGTAGCAGATTATAAATCTCACTGTTCGGATCGCACTACTGTTTTTGAGTCACGGATCAGACAGATTTTTCGGATCAACAAAAAGGGGAGGAGACAAATGTCATTTACTTTCCATTTATACAGCAATAAACCCTTGGTTTTAACAAACAGAACTTGGAACCTGTAATTTTATTTAAAAAAAATCAAGAAAAACCAGCTGAAAAAAAGAAAATATTCAATACGAAAAAGGATCTTTGCTACTGTTGCAGATAATACTAAATTTAGAAATCTAACATCTTGTACAACAGATCATATTTACTTTCAATTAATGGTTCAACATTTTACACATACAATTTTTGAAAACCTATTCAGTGACATAATTTTGATAGTTGTTTGTCACCACCTATTGGTTAAACAATGTAATTACTACAACATTCACCAGTGTCAAGTTCCATTACAGTTATTTTAATATTTACCATAAACATCAGTGTTCATATCTGAACTATAAACTGTTCTCCCAGTACTTTTGTCTTATTTAATTGTTTGTAACTAACTGAAAAAAGTGTAAAAACTGAATCTCTCTCGATCAAACGCAGATTTGAATGCAGCACTTTAAAGGATTAATAAACATATGCAAATCATTATCAATTATCATTTATCTTGCGCAGGTTTAAATTGAGATTACAATCTTTTAATGTTTAATTGTGCAGCTTTACACTTAATGCATTAATGCAGGCTAAACAAACAGTGACAGAAAACCCCTTTAATTAAAAGCTTGAGAAAGCATTTAGGTCCCACCACAACTTTTTCGTCATCATTATATTTTACAGGGAAGCCAAAATGCTTTCATTCACATTATTTGAATGAGGCGATCACTCTGCAATTGTTATAAATGTGGGTTGTGATCTGTACGGATTAACAGTGATCCGTTACACCCCTAGTTCTCTACATAAATATAAAAACCGCTACCTTCTCCTGCTTCTATCTCGGGGTCTTTTGGGGGATTTCGACTCGTTCTGTTGATGGTCTGCTTGCACGTTTTAACCTCTCACCTGAGTAGATCGGTTTCCTTGCTAGTGAAGCATTACATTTTTTTATAAGCAAAGTCTGACTTGTAAATAGCAAATGTTCAAAATGATATGACTAACCTGCTCTTAAAGGGAATGGGAGATGACTCTGATTGATTTAATGTAGGTTACGCCCAAAACACATCCATAACTCATTGAGAAACCTGTATAAAGCATGTGTCGGGTGCACTAATTGTTTTTCCTGTCCTTAAAATAGCAAAAGTGGATTCAGACATGGCCTAAGTGCACCTGCTACATGCTCTTTAGTCTATGAGCTTAGAGCATTAAAATAGAGTCCTTTCTCTTCATTACAGAACTGCATAGTTGTTCGCAAATACATTGGATTGGTTGTAATAACCATACCCAAATACCAAAAGTCCATGGAGCACTAGGAACAATACAAACATCGGATCAGGCCTTTGTATCTGAGGTGCTCAATATTAAATGACTCTAGCTAGATCTGGGCACAAAAAAAATCGATCAGGACATCCCTGGTAGATAGAAATATATATATATATATAATTCTCGTTTTGTCAAACACATAGTCCTGTGCTTCACTTCACAAGCAAGACAGTCGGATGTCTTCTAAAGACTTCCTGTCTTGTCAAGGGGACTCTGCTCATTTCTTTTTTCTTTCTGTGCAGTGTCAGGTGAATCACCTGCCGAGATTGAGCTACTTGCTAGTCTGCCTCTGTGTAATGACTTTGTTTGAAGTCAGTTGGGGCGTGAATAAATGCCTGCACACACCGCAAATGGGAATCTTTTTCCCCACTCAAAGCCAGGTGTTAAGTCTCAAGGCAGATTATTTATGTAGTTTGGCCTTGTGTAAGAGGAACTTCCGTCACACAACAGTGGCTTGGAGTTATTAGGGCCGAAGGAGGGCTGTCATTTGCCTCTTAATTGATATTCTCACCGGTGCTTCGGTTTTCAGCAAACTTGTTTTAAGTTTTCTTCACCTATTGGTTGAGTGGTTTTTATATACAGCTCTCCTTGCTCCACTGAGCAGGACCGACTCTGACAGTTAAACATGTTTTTACCGGCAACTAAGTCCTGACAAGTCAGAATAAACTCTGATATGGCCATTCTAGAGTTTTATTCAGGTGTTTTCGGACAGGTGAGTTTTAGAGGTCGCAATGAAAATTGGCTGGTTTGCGCATTGCGGTTGAATTTGTGTTGTCTCTCGTCTCATCTGCTTTTTTTTTTTTTTTGGAATGATCTATCAGAGATCATCCAGAGCTCTGACCTGCACAGCTGTTCAGTAAAAATAAAATTATGCATGAGCCAAATCCTCTGAATTCCTTATCTCCTTAGACTTCACTACCTGGAGAGAGAATCAAAGCATTGCACACAAATTGCCTGCCGTGCCTTCAGTTGTACCGACTTTCTCCATTATGAAAATGAGAAGACAACCCAATGAAAAAAAGGCATGTTTGATGGAGAATGACATTTCATGGAAATAAATGCAAATGCAAGTTCCTGTGTTGGTAAAGATTAAAATACACTACCACTCAAAAAGTTTCAGGTTGGTAAGATTTAAAAAAATGTTTTTGAAAGAAGTCTTTTAAGCTCACCGTGGCTGTTTGATATGTAATATTATAAAATATTTATAAGACAACTGCTTTCTGTATTGAAGCACTTACGATTGTTGAAGCCTAAAAAATGTGTCTAAATTTTGATATATTTTTAAGATACATAGAAATAATTGATTTTTATTCTAACATTAGTAACCTAATTATTCATTTTGCTACATTTATCAAAACATTTTAAATCTTGGCCTTTTGCAAAATGCAAATAAGTGAGCTGACAAATCAAATGGAGTAATTATATGGCATGTCAATTGGCTAATTATGGCCCATTTCTACTGAGTGGTACGGGTCGGTACACTTTTATGGCCGTTTCCATTTTTAAAAGGAATTAAAATGCAAACCGTACTTTACCACTTTTTGGGTACCCTTTCCAAAGGGTACCTAGCACAACAAAAGTGTACCAAAAGGCGGAGTAAGACGCGCAGCTGAACACTATTGGTTTACATAGAAACGTCACTAGCGCGTGCACAAGCCAGGAGAATGAAAACAAAGGAACATTTAATAATGAGCCATGGTCGACCCAAGCTCAAACAAACCTTGTCGTCGTCTTGATGAACAGCCACAAAGCCAAGAAGAAGAGCAGAATCTGCCATGTCCTGTTGTTTACGAGGCCATCTATAAGCGTGAGTGGTTTCACTTTCTCTAGAGAGCCTGTGCGCTCGCTGCATGTCTATATTTCAAATAATGAACTTGAGCTCGTAATAATAATAATAATGATACACATGAAAGAAGTGAGTAAAGTGAAAACAAAGGAGCAAATGATTCTTTCAGCAACCTAAAAGATGAACAAAAACTGCATGTTTAACCATTATCATCGCCTTTTGGACTATTATGAACTCGGAATGATGAAATTACTTTAACACAATGTTAATATTAGATCTGCCGGTGAATATACGTTACAGTAGGATAATTTGCATTATCTGCAGCTCTAATCAAATCCTGTTCATAGAAAGATTAGTAGTTAACATTTATTCATAAATAAGTATTTAGGTATATAAAGCATTTGTTTAATTAAGTGCTTCTCATACGATATGTGAACTTCAAGCGAGAATGACGTCAACTGCAACTTTGTCAAACACCACGCCTATCAAAAGGTACCATTGGTACTGTTTGGCAGAGATGACACAAGCCTGATAAAAGGTGACCCGTACTGAACCATACCATACTGTACTGTACCACTCAGTGGAAATGAGTCATTATTGTAACTGTGGTGAATTGATCACCAGATCTATTAATATAAGACTTTACCATATTGCCAAGCAGCAAGACTTATTAGCAGCAATACTTATAAGCAACAAGGGATTTCATGAAGGAAACAAGGTGCATAGTTAATCCCACGTCACAATAAAGGGCTACTGTGGTGACACTGATTTACAAGCTATAAAGTAACTCAAAGGTAGTATAGCATGAAATGCTTACACATTTACATAAAATGCTTGATTTTTATGGGCAAAAACAATTTTCTGACATACACATATGCTATTATATCCAGTAAGGTTTGTTTTTGAAAATCAATATTTATTCATTGTTTGACACAACTATGCTTTTTCATTGTCTAAATGTACAGGAAGTACATCATGTTTATAAAATGCAGTTTAGTCACCAGACTATTACACTACTGTTTTTAGCAAACACATGTAACTATTAAAATATTTATTTAGACATTAATTTGTGACAATTACTTTTTTGGGTCTTTGAAAATGTCAGTTTGTTGAAAAAAATTATGCTTGAATTGTCATGAAAATAATGTTTCTTTACAAAGTGCCATCATCAGCTACTGGCCTGACGTTTATAATAAAGCAGTTTTAACCATTTTGTATATCCGTGTAAATGGGAATTGTTTTAACATTGTCCTCTGTACTCAAAACCTAAATAAAAAATGCTAAGTTAGCGTACAGTATTTCATTGTTCTCTTTTGCGATATGAAAACCATTTCACCAGTCAGATGACTTGAACAGCTCTATTTTGTGGAAAAATCATCAGTTTAGATTGATTGGGGTTTTTTTAAGGGTGTGATAATTTCATAAAAATAATACACAAATTGCCAGCAAGAATAATTACAATAGAACAAAGAAAAAAGTAAAATAAACAAAGTCAAACAGTATTCTGAAATTTAATAATGAAATGTATAATAAGAAATAACACAGTATAGTGATCTTTAATGAAGAATACTTTTACTGACTTATTAATACAACTTAAGTTACAAATATTGTACGTTTTTGTTGCTGAATGCTTTAAACTATCTTGAAACATCTTTAAAACACATGGACACAATAAGGTTTCTCTCTGTTAAGGTTATTCTTTGCAATGACTCCGCAAATCTCATGTATTCTCAATTATTGCACTGATCAACTGTTATCCCAACTGAACATTTCATATCCTGCGATGTGACTATTGCAGACACGCATTGCAATATCAATACTGAAAAATAAAGTGTGCAGCCCTAGTTTAGTGTAGTTTGCTGGTCAGAAAAGTGACAACTAATCAGTAAAATATATTAAATCCCTTTATCTGTTTGCAAATTAGACATTATTTTCTTATGTTTCTAAATCTAATGACCATTAAAAGAATATTTTGAGCATTAAGCGAGATCTGTCATTGCTCATTTTCAGGTCGTTGTGTTTTTTTTTTTAATGTAACCATAACAAAGGCCTTTCTTTCAGTAGAAGCATAATCTTAAGACTCCTGTGAAAGGCTGACATCTGCTGGTTCAAACCTGTTACTACACAGAGTGATTCTGCATCCTATTATTTTCTGTAGTACACTTGGTTAATTTTTTTTCCTGTCATTATAATTAATATTTGGTTACATATTCAGATTAAAGCATTTGTTAAATTCTACCTTGTTATTGTTGTCCTGTAGGAAGAGGAAGGTGATGATGCGGACATCTCCACCGGTCCCTCTCTAGCCAATCACAGGATTCCTCCAGCGGTCCACGTGCAGCATTATGGCGGTCGCTACTCTGAAATGAGTTACAACGGTCTGCAGCTACGAGACGCGCATGAAGAAAATCCTGAGAGCATCCTGGACGAGCATGTGCAGCGGGTCATGAAAACCCCCGGCTGTCAATCTCCAGGCACCGGACGCCATTCTCCGAAATCCCGCTCACCAGACGGGCTGCCAGCGGGTAAGATCCCTGGGCTGATGATGCCGGTGTCAGGTGGCCAAGGCAAGCACCAGGCTCGGCAAGGCCCGAAGGGTGAGGCGGCACACCTGCATCATCACAAACACGTTCACCACACACACTATGCTGCGGCGGGGAAGCCCAAAGAGCAGGCAGAGGCAGAGGCTGCAAGAATGCATGGAGGCTTCACCTGGAACATGGAGCAACACCACTATGGACCCAAGTCGCGCAACTATGCAGATGGAATGAGTGTCGGTCCCAACACCATGGACCCTATAGGTTATGGGTACGTGTCTTAATCACTTTTGTCAGATGTGAAGGCTAGTAATGATCCCAAATCTATCTAATATGTTGCTCTAGTGCACAGGATAAATAGAAAGTTTGATAAATGTCTTTGCTGCCACCTTTGATACAGCTTTTGAAAGAAGCCTAGACAAAGAAAAGAATGACATAAAAGTCAACACAAGTTTAACATTTAATTTAAGCTTTAACTTATTTTAATAAGTCAGTTATGCTTCAGGGAACGTTCTTAAATTATACAAAGTCTAATTTAATATTTTTAGTCAGTTTGATTGATGTAAGTTCAGACTAGAAAAGTTAAGCCACCAAAAATTATATATATATCTTTTTTACAATAGTGACATTTAAATAACAACTTTTAAAACACACTTACATTAAATAATGCTAAAACTTAAATATATATATATATATAAATATATATATATAAATATATATATATATTTATATAAAATTAGAAGTAAATACAAAACACTTCACATTAAAACCTAACTCACCTAATCCATGTACTATCATTAAAAACAAAGTAAAAGAAATTAATAACAGTTGCAGTACTAACAGCAGTAGAATAAACTGTATTTGTGCTTTGCTACAAACCAGATTCAAATTTCATCTCTCCTGACCTGATGGTGCACACAGTACATTTTACTGAAAATATCACATTTTAATCATAGTTGTGAGCCTGACATTTTACCTTCACAAGCTAGTTTTATACTTTTGCCTAGCTTCCCAGTGCAAGCCATTGTTGATAATGTCTGTTGTTTAGCACTCTCTTTAGTAGCGCTTTTCTTGTTCCATTTCCCCATTTCTTTTTCGACCCATTTCAGTGCTAACGTTTTGAGGACAATCCAAGTAGTACAAAAACAATTCAAAGCACGTGTGTGAGCTGCTCATACATCATCTGCATGGATAGAAAGATTTGGTTGTGTGCATGCAGTAAGCACAAGGTGTCCACTGGATCCTAGAAAGTCTTAAATTTGCTGTAGTTGCTGTCTTAATTTTAAACAGGCTTTATTTTTCTTATGTGCATGTAAAGCTACCCAGTTGATCCAACAATCATCCAATCACCAACAATCCATCTCAGAACTTTTCACAAACATTTTATTTTTTAACTCTTCAACAGAATGGTTTAATTATCTTACAGTGACAGTTGTTTAAAAGTTCTCCATGTACTTATAGCTATATGCTGAGAACAGACTGTTGTGCATACATTTAGTTGATTATAGTTTATAAACTTGTCATTTTGTTTAAAGTTACATTAAAAAAGTTTATCTGTACAACTAGAATTTGCTTGCTTTGACATTATTTAAAATGTATAGCTAAGAAATAATTGATAAAATAAAAATGACAAATTACATTTCTGGCGTCAAATATTAAAAGAAAAAAACGGAATTTGCTGCGGTAGGAGAAGCTGCGTAAATCTTTCCTTCATTTAATAAATGACTTGTGCCTCAGAAGGCAATGCTGACACGCAGTGAGGTCATTAATAATATAACAACACTAATACTGAAATGGTTAAGGCATTTTAGAATGACCAAAACAACATTTCAGATGTTTTACAGGGTGCTCAGCCTGTTGGTTTGTCTATTCACAAACATTTTTATCATCACATGATCTCTTATAACAAAATCACATGACCTTTTTTTATGCACATACTGGAATTGTTCAGTAAAAATGTTTCCATCGTAGTTTATGCGCATCTTTTCTTATTGAATAAAAAGTTTATCCTACTCCATTATGTGCATATGTTTTTTATGCGCATTTTCAAAATGTATGCGCATCTTGGCGTTTCCATCAACTGATTTTTAAAAAAAAAAAAATATATATATATATATAATTTCTAATAATTTCTAATATATCAATTATTTTGATAAAAATGGGTGACTGGAAACATAGCTATACAGTATATGTGGCACAGAGTACATTTCTGCTGAAGACATTGAGTAGAGCTATTTATTTGAACAGGTTGATTGATTTTAGTGTTGTCATATCTCACTGTAGCAGTAAAGGCAGCACGCTATCCAAGCGACCGGTCAGAAAAGGAGAAGATGGTCGAAACTTTGAGATGCGAGAGCCCTTACCTGCTGACGACATGGAGAGGAACCAGAAGATACTGCAGTGGATGATGGAGGGTGAGAAGGAAGCTGGACGCTATAAGAGGAGCCCTTATGGGTGAGAAGCCTTGTTAATCTAGAGCAGGAGTCTAACCAATCATATGAAGTCATCATGTAAAAGCTGATTTTGGTCTTGCTTTTGCTTCAGGAGCATCTCTGGGCCCAAGAAAGCTCAGGGTCATGAGCCGGCACGGCCCAGTTCGGTGGAGCGTCTGGGGGCAGTGCACCCATGGGTGACCGCTCAGCTCCGCAACAACGTGCAGCCCTCTCATCCCTTTATCCAAGACCCAACCATGCCCCCTAACCCAGCCCCAAACCCCCTTACCCAGCTGGAAGAGGCGCGCAGGCGGCTTGAGGAGGAGAGAAGGAAGTCTGGGACACTGCAGGCCAAGCAGAGGTGAGAGGACGCATGTTATTTATGTATGACACACGGTGGACTGATTTACTACTGCATGACAGTAATTACTTGCGTGTTGCTGATTCTTCGATCATTTTTATTTAACTAAAATAATTGAATTGTTTCTTTATCCTTAATACAGGTGATTTAATGATAATTCATATATTTATAAATACTGTTTTCATCATTACAAACACGCACACACATGCTGTAAATTTCCTACTGTTACATGCTTATTTCAACATTTTAAAAGCAAGGCTGCGGTCGGAAGAAACCCAAAAGTATAGGATCAGCACTGTAAACATTGCAACAACATGCTGTGAAATACAAACCTCCAGCTGTTGCCACAATTTCAAAATGCAGAAATGGTGTAAACATCACTTTAATATTATTCAGTTCAGTTTAATTTAAACAATTAAAAGCATATTAGACATTAAACAACATCTCTTTAAGAGTAATACGCTTAAGTGTCTTCCTAGTCTTCAGTTCATGGATCCAGGTAAACACCGTGGGGACGCTTCCCTGCTTTAGCCTATGTAACCCAGTGAGCCTTAAAACAATGCAGTCCTCTGTAGCACACCCTCGTGTTGTCTGTAATAGTGTTGTCCCGGTACAGGTGTTGAAATTCAGTATCGTGATGAGTTTAATATAGTGAAAGAATCAGTTCATTAACTGGAGTTTGATAAATGGCATGTAAAACGTGTGTTTGGGAAAAAATGTTAGCTAACTAGTGCCATTTCCCTTAACTTAGCTCAAAATAAGGTCTGATATCCCTTTTTATTTTCACTATCTATTCAGAACGGACCTTCGGGTCACTGGAAAGGTGGTGAAATTATACATTTGTGTCACTTTCTCTTCGCTGATAAGATATACAGCCAGGTACACAACGATCCTGTGTGACTCCAGGCGATGCTTCCGGGTTTCCTCGCACCGCAGCCTTAATTTCGCTTTTAAAATGGCGACCGTGTGAAGCAGTCTATACAGTTAAAGTCAGAATTATTAGCCCTCCTGAATTATTAGCCCACCTGAATTATTAGCCCGCCTGTATATACATTTTTTTTTATTTCTGTTTAACAGAAAGATTTTTTTTCAACATATTTCTAAACATAGTTTTAATAACTAATTTCTAATAACTGATTTCTTTTATCTTTGCCATGATGACAGTGCATAATATTTGACTAGATGTTTTTCTAGAGACTAGTATTCATCTTAAAGTGCAATTTAAAGGCTTAATTAGTTTAATTCAGATGTCCAAACTAGTTGGCCCTTAGTAACCTTTGATTTGGCCCACCATCCCATCTGAGAAGAGAGTGAGAATGATGGAGAGGGTTGGGGCTAATGCCTTTTTACGGACATCGTCATTTCTAACTTAACATAACCTTTTGTTTGTTTGTTTAGTTTATTGCTGAGCTTTTAAAATATAAATAGTCCCACAGTAGATAGAGGACAATGCAGAACACATTGGTGAGAAAATCAAGGTAAAAAAAAGAAAAGAAAAAGGTTCAGCTTGACTAGTGTAACACCATTCTGTTATAACTGTAGGAAGTTCATTATTAAATTAAATATATATTCTGCATTAGTTAATATAAAATCAATGTTTTTAGTTTAAATAAATAACCTAAATTTGGAAATCACCAATGGCAACTGTAATAGAGTTGGCATAGTTTCAGCCCACCATGCTCAATCAAGGTTTCTGGCCCTTCATACGAACAAAGTTTGTGCACCCCTGGTTTAGTTGGTCAAGTTAGATAATTAGGCAAGTTATTGTATAATGATGGTTTGTTCTGTAGACAATTGGGAAAAAAATATGCGAAAGGGCTCTTATAATACAGACCTTAAGATGGTTTTTAAAAATATATAAACTGCTTTTACTCTAGCTGAAATAAAAAAATAAGACTTTCTCCAGAAGAAAAGATATTATCAAACATACTATAAAAATTGCATTTCTCTGTTAAACATCATTTGGGAAATATTAAATAAAGAAAAAAAAATTACAGGAGGGTGAATAATTTTGACTTCAACTGTATATTTAAATAGGCTTTTTTTAATGGTTCAATTGAGATTGCATCCTGAATGTTATAAATAAATATGAGTGATCAATTGTTTATTTCAATCTGTATTTGAGGTGTAAAAATACCAATATCATGAAGTATAGACCTTTTTCTTCATTGCTGCATGGAGGGTGCCATAGCGAGCACTTCCAGTAGGATGCTTAGAACTTCCGTTTACAGTGTTTACAACTGGTAAATCTTGATCCAAAAATGGATGTCAATGCTGTTTTTAGTGGCTTACAGTGTTTTTGTTATCCACAACTTTGATTTAGAAAGATGTGTGTTGAAGCCATTATACTTCTGTCAGATGCTGTAAAGCGCGAGAGAAAAATGCTCTCCTAATTCAGTGTCTGCCATCAGATCAGATGCTGAAATACAGTATTCGTCAGTATTCCCGACCTGTTAGTTGTTATACTGTACTCAGCAGCTCTTCAATGCACACACACACACGCAATAGGTCACTGCATTATAGAGCAAACCATATCACTGGCATGAAACATGGTATGTTAACAGGTATGTAACGTTAAGCCATGCAATTTCCAAAAAATTAAAGTACGTGACTGATACTCTGCTGGCTGATTTGCATGTTGATTGTAACCGAGAGCAGTTTAAGTTTCATTTAGTACGTTTGTATTGTGTTGTATTTACCATGGTATGGGTTTTTCTGTCATTTCAGAATTACACTTTATTTTCATTTTGAGCCACTCTTTCAATGTGTGTGTGTGTCAAACATTTGGTCAATTGCATTTATTTGAGTTGATTATTTATTAAAAAAATATATATATTTGACAAGGCTCCATTTAAATGGCCAGGATGCTATCTGACGGTAATGGTAAATGACTCGCAAATGTTGTTTTTCATTCCTATTAGATCTCATGTTTAAATAATCAGTCCAGGAGGTGGCGTTGATCAACAGCAGTATTAGTATTAGCAAATACGTTAAAAGCAAGTAAAATAGATTAAACTATCGTTTCAAAGCTGTTCAAATGTGACTGTTTATAAGCATCAGCTGCCGACCAGACGTTCAAGGCATTCTCCTTACGCATACACGCATAGCACTCTAAGAAAAAGGTCTATATGATATAATTTTACTCACTTTTTCCAACACAACATCATTAAATTGATACTTGAAATTTGATCCATTACCAAACAAAATCAACATTAGAAAGTAGGATTGCATATTAAGCACTCTCTGCATGCATTTTTAAAATGTTAATTCCAGATGTTGTCTTATTTGTCAGTGACCCCTCTGTTACCCATAGTACAAGGCTCCTTCCTCTTCCCTGTCTTCCCTCGACATGATCCCGCACACATTTTTTTGGCTGGCTTAGTTGCATGAGTGTGTGTTGAGGCCATGTGTGCCTGAAAACACAGCCGGTGTGTCTAACTCGGGGTTGTTCCTCAGGTATGTGATGGAGGTGATCCAGAGGGGTCGCACCGCTGTCAGGCCCGCTCTGTTCCCTGCGCTCAGTGTGGTGCCTGCCGTCTCTGACACGGAGCTCTCCGACACAGAGTATGTCCGCAGTACTTTTCAATAGAGCGTAGCCTATCCCCTCACCATCCCATGCTGTCCATACATGCACCCCAGTGTGTTTGTCAGGCCTGTGGAGCACGTGGCTTCTAGTGATCGACTGATATTTGTCATTTTTTTTCTTAATTGTCAGCTGACAGGTCTTTTGTATTTGGCTGATGCGATTTGTTTTTCAGAGTCCTGCTTCTTTTTTAATTCATTTGAATATTTTTTTTTAACCACTATGGAAATTAGATTTCAGACAGGACATCTAGTAAATATTTATTTGATTTAATTTGATTAGTTGTCTGCTCAGAATCACAGAAGAATTGTGAGGATTATTGTTTTTGATACAGTAACAATATTGACAATATTATTGTAGTAATAATACAATAACACTAATACTTTCTCATCTGCCGTCAGTATTCAGCAAGTACAAAAAAAAAAAGTCATTTAAAGTGATTTTTCTGAAGGGTGCATTTCCAGACTGCTTAATGCAAGACCTGCAAAATAGTTTGTCAGTTGGTTTATTTATGTTAGTACTCCAAACATTTTGTTGCCATCTGAAGTATAAATCTGTCATTTATATATATGTAAGTGTGTATGTGTGTGTATATGTATGTATATATATATATATATATATATATATATATATATATATATATGAGCAATATCACACGAGTAGCAGTGCAATATGGCTGTATATGGGCACTGGCGCAAGGCGTGCGTTGGCTCAAGGGCTGGCTGGCGTAGGCTGAAAGCCTGGTTTATACTTCTGCGTCAAGTGATCACCGTAACCCACGGCGTATGCCTCGCGCGTAGCTGTGCATTCATACTTCTGCGTGCTGTTTCTGTTTTTTCTGCAATACACTTCCGAAACGCTAGCTGTTTATGTTCCTCTGTGTCGAGTTTCTTCGCTGGTGTTCTGTTTTTTCTGAACACTTCCTTAATGTACAAGTGGCTCAAATTCGCTCATTTTGAGGTGGGAACCGGCGGACATGCAACAACTTTAATTATAAGGTAAACACAAAACAACAGTCTCCATCCAGAGCTCCTTCACGGGACTCCCCACTTGTAAACACTCGCTGCATCGGGCGCGTGGCTCTCATCTCCGCCCACACTCGTCAGCGCCACCAAGCCGACCAATCACAGAGCTTGCGCTACGCATATGCGTTACATTTTTTGAGAGGTGCGCGTCAATGTCGCTGACGGTTACGGCAAGGGGCTATGCGTCCTCACGTAGGCTGCGCCGTAGCATACGCTTGCGCTTGACGCAGAAGTATAAATCAGCCTTTAGTGTCCCACCAGTGACAATATACAGCCACACCGCATGGCTACGAGTGTGATTATTGCATTTATACAACAGTTCAATAACATAATTGTGTGTGTGTGTGTGTGTGTATATATATAATCAAACACAGAGAGTATAAAAAATCCTTTTGTATGAGGACTACTTCCGTTCTTTCATTTATTCACATCTGCTGCTGATGTCAGAACAGCAGAAACCAATGCTACTTCACCAGTGTCACTTTAGAGCTAGTATGATTCTCTAGCGTAACGTCTAAAGTGATGATAAATTGCAAGTTGCAATTGGGATATCCCAATAATTAACCCCGAAAAAGCTACAGCAAAGCAAACACTACCAAATTACTATGGTATGAATACAGCACTAAAATGTACAAAAGAGAGAGATTGACTTAAAAAGTCACTTACCAGTTTAATAATGACTTGATTGGCTGTAGTTTAAAATATACACTTTTCCTCCCCTAAGGACTTATTATGCAGTCTGTCGCCATCTTGTGGCGGAGTGTCAACCGTCTTTGCTCTGCAAAGTGACAGGCTGATGGCCGCCTATGGGTTGAATCTCTGCAATTATAAATATTTAAAACAGGCACTATCCTCACAAATAAATGGCATAGATGCAATCTAAACAACTACATTTGTGCCTAAAAAAAGTCCAACAGCTGCAATATTTGTCAAACTGTAGTGAGTTTATTGATCTGCTGTCACTCTATGTGGGTGGTGTAATACAGAAGAGTGAAGAGGCTGTATGAGTGCTGTTATTGCAGAATATACTTATTAAATTTATGTATATAATATATTAATACAGATCATTTGTTTTCCACATTCATTTAAAAATGTCTACATTACTAAATATCAAAAGTGATTTTTAGATCAACCATCATTGAACCTGCTTTCTAAGTCATCAGCATCTCCCATAACAAAATATCAATCGACCATTAGTGCCCTCATGTCGCTCACTAACACCTAAGTGTGTAGCGCTATTCTAACATCCTGTGCACAGCTTTAAGAGTACACTTTAGATAGATCAACCCTAGCACGTAGTTCTTGAAAGATTGGTTGCAGTGAGGTGTATCGTTCTGGTGCATCAACGGCAGGAGGAGAGCTGGAGCTGCGGAGACGTGCCTGCTTCTAATGCAGATACGCAGTTTAGTGACATCAAAGCTTTGGTGTGGATGAGATGAAAGCGGCCCTGCAGTGCCAGTGTTTTTTTTTTTCTTCTTTTTTTCTGAGGAACATTTGTCAGGCATCTGGAATCCGTTTTACTTGGCATCAGTAAACCAAGACTCTGCCGCCCACCAGCACTCCTGCCCACTTCAAGCCCAGCAGAACACAAACAAGAGCCTTTTTAATACAGACATCCATACGGGACATCCGCGTTTCCGCTAGAAAATCAAACGCACCATTTTGGCCCATTTTATTGCAGAACAAATGCTTTGGTGGCTTTTTCAAGTGCTTTTTGGTTTGTTTGCAGGCATAAGAATATGAAGAAGCAGCCTTGTGAGAACATCACTGTGGCCTATTATTTCTGCGGTGAACCTATCCCATACAGGACGTCCGTCAAGGGGAGGATCGTCACGCTTGGACAGTTCAAAGAGCTGCTCACTAAGAAAGGGAGCTACAAGTAAATGCATTTTTTTATGTTATTTGCATGAGTGGGTTATTGAGTTCATTCACTTAATGAAGATTCTGTTGTTCTTATTTAACATGCTACAAACTTGGCAATGCTGAACAAGAAAATGCTTGCAAAAAGAATATCAGCGTAATGCTGCAGAAGATTTCCACTAAATATAAAAGTTTATTATGTGACAGTAAATGAGTAATAACTTCTTAAAATTCCGCTTTTCGAGTGCTATAAAAATTATTTTTTTATTTATTTATTTTTTTGGATCCTTTTAATTTTGGATCATTTTTTTATGTTTAAAATAATTTTTGGTAATCTGCAAGCATGTGTAGTGAAATTGAAACCTATGTAAACAATTGGAGAAAAATGCAAGGACAAGTTATTATTTTTAAATGATGATAATTTTGTATAACTTTCCACGTTATATAGTAAATTCAGTTACAATTTCATCATCTTTGCATCTCAGAAATCATAGGGCCCTAAACATTGCCATTTGAAATAATTAGGTTTAAATATGAAAATATGTAAAAGGTTTCAAGCAACCCATCAAGCAATATTGTCTCAAAGTAAGGATGAGTTTGTAGTAAGTAGCTTTTATTTTTAAAAACCCTTTTAATATATGGTTACGTGTTTAAGTTATTAAGATATTAAATAGATGAAATGTAACAATCAGTGAGACTATAATGCTGCTGGATGAAAATGAGAAGACACAACTGCTGGTTAAATTAACAGAAAGTAAGTGTTTGTTAAACAAAGAATATAAGAAATTAGACTAACTGAACAGAGAAAAATGCAGAAACAAACCTGTAATCTTCAGCACGTCGCTTAACTAAACTTCATAACTACAAAACATAATTACACATGTGACAACGCCTCCATAAACTAACTAACATAACAACACTATGCTGCTCAGAATTACCAAATCTCTCGTAAAGTACACACTGTTAGCCATTAGCAAAACTAGATCTGATATAATCCAACTCTCATAAAGATCGTTTAACTTCTCAATAGATACTAAACTGAGCTGCACAAGCTTATCTAATAAATCGATCACTTAATCGAGAGAAAGACACACAGCAACAATGACTTCACTAAATAAACACAAATGAACAGGCCGGCCGACTCAGGTGAGGAGTATGGCTGTGAGCCGAGCGCTCCTGGAGAACAGCGCTAGCGCACGTCTTTTATACTCGTCAGACCAGTCAGGGTAGTGATTGACAGCTTTTTATAACCAATGGTTACACACCTAAAACAGGACGGAATAGAAACGGAAGAGAGAAGAGAACACAAAACAGAAAACAAACAACAAAACACGTGAAACATAACAATACTTTTACTGTCTTTATTGAAGCAAAATATTTTATATCACTTTTGCATGTAATTGCATAAAGTATTTCCTTTATTGCTGGGTGGAACTAACACAGGGTTTTATAATGACAGAAGTGCAATTAAGGCATTGTCAACTTTTGTTTTGGTCATTAATTTACACAGCAATACCATTTTGCAAGTAAAAAAAAATACAAACCTTTCAATAAGTTCTGAAATTAATATATATAAAAAAGGCATGTGACCATGCAATTATAGAAATGGGTGCGATGGGATGCCGTTAATAGACAAACCATTAGGCTGACCACATTCTGTTTATGAAATAACTTGGCTAAAGTTTACATTAAAGTGTTTCGTTAATATTACTTTCCAAAACTTGAGCCTCTAAAAGCCGGCGTGCGTTCATTGCATTTTATCTTCTGAGGCATTTGGTAAGAAAAAAGGCCTACAGTGACTTCTTTTATTTTAAGCTGCTAAAACATCTCAGGAATGATCAGTGGAAACAGAATGTACCTGAGCTCAAGTTAAAGCTTCACTGCTGTGAATACTTATGCACGTGTGATTTTTCAGGTTTTTTTATTTTTAATAAATGTGCAACAATTTAAAAAAATCTTTTGTCATTATAGGGTGTTGTGTGTAGAATGTTGAGGAAATAAAGGAATTTAATCCATTTTGGAATAAGGCTGTAACATAAAAAAATGTGGAAAAGGTGAAGCAATATGAATACTTTCCGGATGCACTATAATTGCTGTAGTATGTTTTGTTTTTGACTGACCTTTTTCATTGCTTTATCTCTCCTTCATCAGGTATTATTTCAAGAAAGTAAGCTATGAGTTTGACTGTGGAGTGGTGTTCGAGGAGGTACGCGAAGATGACGCCATCCTGCCCATCTTCGAGGAGAAGATCATCGGAAAAGTGGAGAAGATCGACTGAGGCCGGGACGGAGGCTAGAGGAGAGGAACTCGGGCTGTGGAGAACAACGGGATGGAGCTGCAGTGAGCAGGTGCTGAGTTTGGTACAGCAAACGTGGACGTGCTGGAGAGCCAGAAATGCGGAAATGGGGAAGAAGGCTGTGGAAAGTACACTATTTACTCCGAGGCTTCAACCTCCGCTCAACAGAAGTGCTCGAGATCACTGCGTTGGGCACAGAAAGCCCTCGGACTTACTCACACACTCACTCACTCACTCACTCACTCACAGAGAGACGCAAGCTAGAGGCAGCGTCCTCTCACTTTTGCTATATTTCTAACTCTGAAAACTGTAATGTAGCAATGTAAAGTTAGCCTAGAAAAAAGTACTATGAATATGTTTACTAAAGCTGCATATTTTTGATATGACATATTCAGAAGGAACATATCCTTTCTAATTTAACAACTCTTGTAATTTTATATGTACTGGTACCAGATGTGTACAGAACTGTCTGTTTAAAAGGAAAAAGAGAAAGTTTTATATCTATTTAAATATTTAAAAGTAAAAAAAGGACAAAAAAAAAACTAAAAGAGAAATCGGTTCACCCATATCAAAGCTGCGGCATCGACCTGACCCCCAAAACGGTGGTAAGTTTTCAAAAGCCTGTGGTTATGGAGGAGCAGGAATCATAACCCGTGCTTTACCAAGTGCTTTTAACTCCCATCAAGTCCACACAGGAGAGGGAGGAGTCAGTCATACGCCGCACTTTCCACTGCATTATGCATTGATGTCAAAGGAGAAGCTATACGACGATGCCTTCACATTGTGTTTGAGTGATGTCACGACACGCGTAGTGCATAATTATTCCTCCCCTTTGATAAGTGCGCTGACGTTTATCTCCAGATTTTCGAGTGGAACAATTATAGGTCTGTAGTTTTATCTCCAAGGTCTCTTTCCAGGTGCTTGTGTGTGTGAGACCTGCTGACGCCTGTTTAGGAGCAGGAAATGTGAGCCTTGTGGAAGAGAGGGGTCCATCATCTACCGAGTGCCATTGGACAATATAAGGATCATGTTTACACTTACCTTAATGTATTACAGAACAAGAAACAAATAGAGAATTGTAGCCTTTTAGCTTAACGCGGCTAATTGTGGTGCCTGGCAAGAATGAATTGTTTTAAAAACATAGTTTTTAGCCTAACGTGGTCTGCCTTGCTGAGATCACTAAACACCAAAGAGAACAATCTATCACAGGAGTCGACTAAAAACCCGTTTGTGTTGTTTCGGCAGCAAAAACCAAGCTCCTTTTCAAGTTTTCAGGCTGTGTGTTGTAACGAAACACTGAGATAAATGCTAGGAAAGGCCTGGCGATATTGAGCCAGACGTGGTGCTGTAACGTTAGAATGCTTTTTATTTTATCGTTGTTGTTCTGGCATCCCATGTTAAAGCTAGTTTTTAAATTTGAAATTCTCAATGTAAGTTGATTTTAAGTTGCTGTTATTAATGTTTGTCATGTTTTTTGGCTGCCCCCCCCCCCTCGTTCAGTTTAGTCCTTCATCAACTTGAACAATATGGGTACTTGATGCAAACTATGGAACATTTCTCATGTGTGTTTTTGAATACGGTGTAATTGTCAACTGGGATGTAACTACTGTGAATAGCCTGGATGTGAGCTCCTCTCACTGAACGATGAATGACCTGTACATAGACGTCACAGAGTGCCTTTCTGACCATTCTCTCATCTCTGATCCACTGTCTGCTCCCCTCACTCCATGTGTCCAGTACCAGGGACTTGCATTATGTTTGAAAGCTTCTTAATTTGTTTTGTTTTTGTTAGTTTCCTTTGCGAAGAGCATCAACACACTTTAAGTCTTTCTATGTAAATATGTACATTTTCTTTTAATGTGTCTTCAACTACAACCAGCAACCCGATTTGGATATTTAGTGCCCTGGTTCTGCTTAAGTGTGCCGAGTTGTACAGTTATCATTTTATGGTACTTTGGACAATAAAGACATGTAATGAAATACATCTGGAGTCATCCTGTTCCATTCTCTAAATATAAATGACATGTTTGTGTGAGTTTGTTTATTCATGTATGACTTTTTGACATTTTCTCTTCAGCAATCCAAGTTTATAAAGCCTTTAAAAAACAAAGACTAACAGATGATGGCGCTCGTGTTTCCTAGTAACTGTTTCATGATGAGTTTTGCCAAGATCTCATGCAGCCGATGGCCGACGCTCCACATAAACACTGAATTATTAGAGATCATTTAAAATAAATGATTGGGGAAGTCTTTGATCTGCAGTACAAGAGATTTAGTTGCAGAAAAGAAATCAATAATAGAGCTAGCAAGACATAAAGACTACTGGCTGCCTTATTCTCTTGTTGGCAACTTGTGCCTTGATATTGCATTGCATATTGAGCTTAAATCTGATGGAACCCAGCTTGCAACAAGCTAATGCTCCATCCAATTTGATCTCAGAAGTGGGAAAGTCCAAGTTTAAATGTCCCACATAAGCCTAATTGCGTTTCAGTCAGCAACACCACAAGATGGCACCATGAGTCAAATAATTAATTTTTTGATCAATTATGACAATCGTTATTTGAAGCAAAGGGCTTGGAATCTAGATCAGGGGTGCCAAACTCGGTCCTGGAGAGCCGGTGTCTGGTATAGTTTAGCTCCAACTTGCCTCAACACACCTGCCTGGACGTTTCTAGTATTCTTAGATAGAGCTTGATTAACTGGTTCAGGTGTGTTTATTTGTGGCTGAAGCTGAAATCTGCAGGACACCGGCGCTCCAGGACCGAGTTTGGGCAACCTTGATCTAGTTTGATAGTGATTTATATGCGTTTTGTTTAAAGCAGGGGTGTCAGACTTCCTAGAGGGCCACAATTCTGCACAGTTTCGTTCCAACACACTAAAGCCGCGGTCACACTGGGCTTTTCTCCCCATAGACTTCCATTCATACGCACGCGAATGTGTCAGACCAGAAACGCAGGGTCATGCGTTGGAGTTTCGCAGGTTGCTGCAGTGCAAAGTTCAAGCTTGGTGAATTGTGACCTGCGAAATCGCATCACTTGACTGCGTGAGACCAATCCAGGATCAAAACATGACCTCTCTGAACAGAAATTTAAAACATGGGGCAATCGCTCGCTTTTTTATGTCTATTCATCTTGTTTAATCCCGCACCTTTTCGTAGCACTGTACGACAGAATTTCGCAAGCTCAAACTCTGGTGTGACTACGGCTTTACCTTTTGCTTTCAAACTAAACTGTGCAGAGCTGCGACCTTCCAGGAACTGAGTTTGACACCTGTGGTTTAGGCTTATTGCTATTTGTTGTACAGTGGAATTCAGTTATAGTTGTTAGCATCAGACAGCTCTCTGTTTATTTTGCTACTTAGGTGTAGGTGAAAATGTAGGTATTCTTGAACATTTCTTATAGGATATTAAATTAATCTTGCACATTCCTCAACTGCAAAATAATTACACATGACTCTACAATAGGCTCATTTGTCGGCACCATTTTTGAAATTTCGTCACATTTTGAGTTTCACTCTGGTTGGGCTGATTACATGACAAATTTACAAATCGGACTGGAGCGTCATTCCAGGCAGCAATGACGTAGAGAGGGTAAGAAAATCATTCATCCAGATTTCTGAAGGGCAATAATTCATTGATCACCTGAAATGCACTTTGGAGATGATTTATTAGTTCCTTGTGAATTAGGTTAAATAACCATTTCCATTCCTCTAATGGTATAGGTATGATTCATTTTAGGTATGTATATGCTTAATAACATTTCATAAACATTTAATAATTTAATCATATGCTGTTTAAATACGGAGTTAACCCTTGTCTACCGTTCAGATGTACTACCCTTTGGGATGAAAACATCCACTGAATTGAACTTCTGTAAATGCATCAGATTTTTTTTTTTTCAAAAATGTTTGCATAAATCTGTTAACCAACCTCAGCCCTGATCAAAACTACTAAATTGTTTAGAAAATTAAAGGATTTTAACTCTTTAATTGACAAATTCATAAATGATGTCACCGCTTTGGTGAAAAAACCAATAGAAAAAACCACCCACACAAAATGGCATGTTGCAATATGGAAAGTAATTGTGGACCGGATTTATTTTTATTTTTTTTACCCTTTATCACAGTCTTGGACATGTGAGTGCTTAGTAACAACATTGGCTTTAATTCATTGTAAGACCCCCCCCCCAATTTACTATTGGTTGCTGTTTTTGCTCCAACTTGACTTCTATTATAACCACATTTAATGGTGCATAAATACAGTCTTTGTTTTTGTTTACTGTAGTTCTGAGAACTGACATGCAGATTTAGATTTTCTCAGACAAATCAAAGTGTGTAAAGGTCACTCTTGCAGACACGCACTTTAATTTGCTGTTATACTCCATATAAAATCCAGAAACTAAGCTTCTTTTGCACAGGCCTATCTAAAAAATGGTGCCAACTGATGATCAACGGTAAAATTTACAAGGTTCACATCATTTTCAACAAGGAAAACCACCAACAATCAAAAATCCATGATTATATGGTGTCAAGGTTTTGCAATCAAAACAATGTGGTAGGAAGTCAATGGGACAAAAACAGCCCCCAACAGTAAATTAGGGAGGAAAAAAAAGAAAATTCATCAAACAGTGCTTCAAAGGCAATGTTGTTACACATGTCCAAGACTTTGATAACTTTTAAAAAATTCCTAGCCCACAATTTTTTATATTGAAAATAAGTCATTTTGTTTTTTCACTAAATCAGTGACATTGTTTATGAATTTGACAATTAAATAGTTAAAATTCTGTAATTTTCTAAACAGATTAGTAGTTTGATCAGGACTAAGGTTAATTTAACAGATGTATGCAAAAAATGTTTGAAAAAATATTAATCTGAAGCATTTTTACAGCAGTTTAATTCAGTGGATGTTTTCATCCTGAACGTAACAAAACGCTAGTAAATTTGCCCAGCGTGTATCGTTGAGTTTTAAAAAAAAAATTTAAGCATTTTCTCTCAATATGTGACAAAATAAGATTTGTCACCAAAAATAATTCTGCTAGCTGAAACTGAGAAAGTTATGGCCAAATTAAGACACAAAATCACCCCAGAGTGGATGAAAACATCCCCAACAGTACACAAGAGTTAATTGAGGTGGGTGTACGCGCTAGCTGCAGTGACATCACAATCGTATTGCATTTACACGTGCTTTTCATCCAGAAATAGGCCAAAACATTTCGAGTGCCCCCTGGTGGCCCAATGCACGACATAAACACCCTACACGAAAAGAAACGGGGTGCTAGCCAAATAAAAAAAAAAACATGAATTGCATTTTCTTTCCCCTAAAAATATATGATTTCCATAATTTCAGGTAGTTCATTCTTATATATTTGACTGGGACAGTTTTGTGACACTTTTCTACAGTTGAAGAAAGCAATGAGACGTCCCTCTTTTTTTACTGTCTATGGTCAACAGTGAGAAGTCAAGTGTTCCCCTCATCCACTCTATACGCATGATACACTCCATACATATGCACATGATACACTCTATAGATATAACACTCTATACATACACACATGATACACTATACATATACACACATGATACATATACACACATGATACACTCCATACATATACACACACACGAATGATATACTTTATACATATACACACACACATGATACACTCTATACATATACACAGGGTCTGGGATAGAAAGGGCATGAAAGGTGAATTACCTAATCACTGAGCTCAATACATATACTCACACGATATCCTCCATACAATTATACACACACGACACATTCTATACTTGATACACTCTATACATATACACACATGATACACTCCATACATATGCACTCTATACATATACACATTATACACTCCATACATATGCACTCTATACATATACACATGATACACTCCATACATATGCACACATGATACACTCCATACATATACACACATACACACTCTATACATATACACATGATGCACTCTATAAATATGCACACACTCTATAGATAAACACTCCATACATTTACACACATGAAACAAATATATACATATGCACACATGACACACTCCATACATGTTTAACTCTCCATATTTATACACTCCATACATTTGCACACACTCTATAGATATGCAATCCATTCATATACACACATGATACAGATCTATACATATGCACACATGATACACTCTCCATACTTATACACACATGATACATATACACACACGTGTCAGAGGTCTGGGATAGAACCCAGATCTCTGGCATGAAAGGTGAATTACCTAACCACTGAGCTACAGGGTTGGGACATGAATGATATTGCTTTTCAGTGTTTGGGCTCTCAGCAGTGATTGTTACACTAAACTGAGTTAAACTGAACTGAACCTAAACACTGAACTGACACTGTTTCATACTCCATACATATACACTTCATACATATGCACACAAGATACACTCTATACAAATGCACACATGATGTACTTTATACATATACACACACACATGATACACTCTATAGATATACACTCCACACATATGCACTCTATACATATGCACACATTATACACTCCCTACATATACACTCTATACATATGCACACATGACACACTCTATACATATACACATGATACACTTCATACATGTACACTCTATACATATGCACACATGACACACTCTATACATATACAGACAACACACTCTATACATATACACACATGATACACTCTATAGATATACATTCACGATACACTTTATAGATCCACAGTCCATACGCAGACATGATCCACATACACACACATGCACTCTATACATATACACACATGACACACTCTATAAATATACACATGATACATATGCACACATGACACACAATAGATATACACATGATACACTCTATAGATGTACACACATGATACACACTATACATATACACATGATACACTCTAACCATACACTCCATGCTTATGCATAAATGATACTCTCCATAGATACACACTCCATACATATACACACATGCGGACATCATCCATTCTATACATATGCACACATGATACATATACACATATATATGATACACTCAATACATATACACACATGTCAGGGTCTGGAAAAGAACCCGGTCTCTGGCATGAAAGGTGAGTTACCTATTTAGCTAGTTAGCTATTGGGAGATGATGGATTTCTACGAGCGAAAGGACATGATACACTCCATACATATGCACAAATAATATACTCTATGGGTATACACTCCATACCTATACACACACTCATATGATACACTCTATAGATGTACACACATGATACACTCTATAGATGTACACACATGATACACTCTATAGATATACACGCACAATACACTCCATAGTTATATTTTCTATGCACAGACATTATCCTTTCTATACATAGGCACACATGATACATATACACACACACAAACACACATGTCAGGGTCAGGCATAGAACCCAGGTCTCTGGAGTGAAAGGTGAGTTTACTATTTACTGAGCTATTGGGAGTGGATAGACCTCTGTGGGCAAAAGGACATCATACACATACACACTATAGATATACACTCCATACGTAAACACACATGAAACACTCTATACATATACACATGCACACGTTACACTCCATACATATACACACTCTATACATATGCACACATGATATACTCTACACATATACACGATACACACTCACGATACACTTCATGCATATGCACAAATGATACATATACACTATACATATACAAACACAATGCATTCCATACATATGCAAAAATGATACGCTCCATACATATGCACTTTATACATATACACACTCCATACATATGCATAAACATGATACACTCTATAGATATAATCTCCATAAATATACACACACATGATACATTCCATAAATATGCACACATAAAACACTCTATACTTATACACACACGATTCACTCTATAGATATACAGTTACGATACACTTCATATACATATGCACAAATTTTACACTTTATAGACACACTCCATACATATGCACACAGACTTGAACCACTCCATACATATGCACTCATGATACATACACACGATACACTCTATACATATACATGTCATGGTCTGGGATAGAACCCGGGTCTCTGGCGTGAAAGGCAAGTTACCTAAAAACTGAGCTATTGGGAGTTGATAGACCCCTGTGAGCAAAAGGACAAAATACACTCCATACATATACACACACAAGATACACTCCATAGATATACACACATGATACACTCTATACATATGCACAAACGATACACACTCTATATATATATATATATATATATATATACACACACACACTCTATGGATATACACTCCATACATAAACACACATGATACACACTCACTCAATACATATGCACACATGATACACTCCATAGATGTACACACATTATATACTCTATACATATGCACACATGATACACTCCATACATACATACATGATACACTCTATAGATATACACTCCATACGTATACACACATGATACACTCCAT
>CAIGQZ010032903.1:9475144-9493358 GCA_903798205.1 Danio tinwini | reverse complement strand
ATAAGCTGTTTCTTTTGCTGGTTATGTGCTGGTTTCTGCTGGTTCATTGATGGTCGTGTGCTGGTTCTTTGCTGGTCATATGCTTGTTCTTTGATTGGTTATGTGCTAGTTTCTGCTGGTTCATTGATGGTCATATGCTTGTTCTTTGCTGTTTACTGGTTCTTTGCTGGTCATGTGCTTGTTTCTGCTGGTTGTTTGCTGGTCATATGCTGTTTTTTTGCTGGTTATGTGCAGTTTTTTTATAGTTATGTTCTGGTTTCTGCTGGTTCATTGATGGTCATATGCTGGTTCTTTGCTGTTCATATGCTGGTTCTTTGCTGGTTATGTGCTGGTTTTTTAGTCATAATCTGGTTCTTTGGTGGTTATGTGCTGGTATTTTTTTGATGGTTATGTTCTGGTTTCTGCTGGTTCATTGATGGTCATGTGCTGGTTCTTTGCTATTCATATGCTGGTTCTTTGCTGGTTATATTCTGTTTTTTTGCAGGTCCAAAAGGAAAAAGGAAAAACCTACATAACCAGCAAATGCTGTGTTTTTTTTTCTTCAGCATTTCCCTGCAGAACCGAAAGAAAATAAAAAAAGGCTACTATAGCACTTGTGCACAAGGAAGCGTATCTGACAGGTTGTCATAGTCTCCACTTTAAATGGTTGTGTGTGAAAATCCCAGAAGATCAGCAGTTTCTAAAATGACTAGTTCATCTGGCACCAACAACCGTGCCACATTTAGTGACCTAAATCACCTTTTTTCCTCATTCTGATTCTCATTTTATGTTATATAGTTTTGAAAACCTGCACTATTGACTTGAAGTTTTACTTCTTAGTAACCAGAGGACAAGATCTTCTGTTCTGCAGTTTTAATTGTTAATCTTGCCTGCTTCAACTTCAACCAAAACACTCCCTTTCATCTCTGCAGTACAACATATTCCAATATAAGGAGTAGATTTAAGGTTTTTGTGGACATCTAGAAAGTCCAGGCTCTGTGGGGACTCTGAGTGCTTAGTAGGAGGCTTCCTTTTGTAGACGGCACTTCTGAAGCTTAATGGGTTTTTAAAGAAGACCCTGGAAAAAATAGCCATACAAATGCAAGGCTCAATGGACTCCTTTTAACTTCATATCATATAGTCAGAGCTGAGTAGTAATGGAAAATATGTAATCTAGATTAAGATTTTAAAAATCATGTAATTTTAAAGTAAACTACTTTTAAAGGTTCCCTATGATGAAAATCAAAGGCATAGTAGAATAATAAAGCATTAGTATATGGAAATGAGCATACTGTGAGCCTTAGACACCACTGTTTCCTCCTCCTCATGTAAATTCCTCGAGTGTAAAATACTGGTGGACAAACAGGTCAATCAGAAGACAAAACAAACTGTGACGGGCCATGCCCTAGCTCGCATTTGCATGTATGCCTAATTTGGGTCATTCATCCGGACCTGACAAGCAGCCATGGCATCAAGCTTTGAGATCATAAAAAAGCTCTGAGATCATTAATATGCATGCCTCACGCTGCGTTTGCTACTCTGCTAGTGAGACAACAGTGATAATTTTCCTCCCTTATTTATTTCTAAGCGTATTTTCACTTAATATGTATGTGGGACTTTTATTTTTTTAAAATGTGTGCGCCAAATTGTTTACTGTGCGTTACTGGGCAACGACAGCACGAGACATGTTTCAAACTCGTCTCAGGATGCAAAATGCAAGATTTACAGGTTATATGTGTATTCATCTCTACTCTGAAGAGGCATGACTGAGGTATGTTTAGTTACATCTTTTGTTAATTTTATTGTGTTTATTGTAAAGTTTGATGCATATGTTTCAACAAACATGTGTAGACTGCTGAATCATGTCAAATCACTCTGCTCTGTCATCTGTTCTTGCAGAGGTTGATATTAGTTCCTGGCTGTGTTTTCTTTCATCATAGCATTAAGTTTAATTATATTTTAGCCTTTATCCACAAGAGAGCTGCTGCGTAAAATAGGTTAATATTACTCTGATTGGGTTTATATTTGTCCGTGTTCATCGTACATCATGCTGCATGTGTGTCTGTACAGCCTGCTTTATACTTCTGCGTCAAGTGATCGCCGTAACCTACGGCGTATGCCTCGCGCGTAGCTGTGCATTTTTACTTCTGAACACTTCCTTAATGTACAAGTGGCTCAAATTCGCTCATTTTGAGGCGGGAACCGGCGGACGTGCAACAACTTTAATCATAAGGTAAACACAAAACAACAGTCTGATTCTATGGGTGTTTTATGGAGTAATAAATGAGCTTATAAAACCATTTCTGAATATTTTTTTTACTTCCCGAAGCCATAAACCTACTATTGATAGATATAAGTAGATATCAGAGAACAATTTACCTTATTAAATAGGGGTGTAACGATACTACGAACCGAACCGAACCGAAATATCGCGATACACCAACCACGATACGTATCACAAAACTCTTGTGGCGTACCACGATACTCTCACGCCCCCTGTTGCCCATTGTTGAGGTTGAAGTCACTTGTCTCTAATTAATTATACCAAATTTAAACACATATTTATTTGATCACATTTGATTAAATTGCACTAGTAATAAGGTTTTGTTCTAAATATTATATTCTAAAGTTAGTATTTTCCAAGTGCATGTCATGTCATGTGATGTGAGTGAGCGATCACACTCGATTACTACTGCACGGTTTCCGCTACATTCATTCTTCCATGGCAGGGCGCCACACCAAAATTCACCTCGCCACTAACTGATGCTTGCGTGCCGATTTTCTCTTCTCAGTTCATGCACAAAATTCTTGCGTGGCCTCATATATACTCTGCTCAAGTGTGCTTTCAAATACATGCTGCTGAAGTGCGATTTAGTCACGCATCACGCACCTGTCAGTCAGTTAGTGATGCGTGATGCGTGAGGCTAGAAAATACGACGTAGCTTTCAGTTAAGATGAACACAGTTTCCATAATTATACTTTATAGATAATAGATAATGCTTTATAATACTTTAAAATGTATAGATGACGTTATCTTGCTGGAGTTTATAGCCGTTTCACTTTACTTCATGGAGCATTAATGCCGCTCGCATTAATATTGGAGACATTCATAAATATTTCTAGCAAATCTAATGAAGGTTATAGACATATAAACACTATTTGAAAGCGCACTTACTGAACTGAAGAATAAAATAAATACAAAGATGACGTTCACCTTTTACCTGATGTCTTTAACAATACATTTTCTATGTGTTTGCAAAATGGTCATAAGACATCTTCCCTATCCTCCTTGCTCTGAGAAAAGAGTAAACTTGAGGAGGTAAAGCTCAATATGACGGGAAAGAGCTGAGCCAAAAAGCAACAAACAAATCAATCAAAATTAAAATGTACAAAAATCAGAAAATATCTCAAAGCGGGCAAAAGTAATGCAAAATAATTTTGCCCAAACGAAAGTAAAAAAAAAACAACGAAAATCATAATCATGTTAGCAAAATACACGAAAAACAAGATCAAAGGAACAAGCGCTTTCCTCTGCTTTTCCTGATGGCCTTTTTATATTCCCGCGCCACGACACCCAATGATGATAGATCGGTCTCTTGACCAATCAGCTCTCGTGTAGGCGGACATACAGAAATGACAGGCACGGAGAGAGAGAGAGAGAGAGAGAGAGAGAGAGAGAGAGAGAGAGATAAAAATACAAAAATACAACCAATATACAGCTACTACCGTAACATTAGTTTCACAGAAAACTGCAATGTATTTTAATGGAGAATATGTCATGTAAAAAACACTTTACAAACATATTATATGTATATTTTTTCATTAATTTAAACAGAAACCTATCCATCTAAATGAAAACTTAGATAACTAAAAATAAACATCAGTATGTCTGTGTCTGCACAGAGATCAAGCCTCTCACCTGAATGTGGACATTATGGTGTTTTTTAAAGAAGAACTTAAAACTTAACTAAATATTTCAAATGTCCTAAGATAGTACAAGCCTGTTTATCTTGCACTAGTCTACACTGCAGTTATTTATTTAATTTGAGTTCACTTTTCTTAAGATGGCTGCACTAAAGAAAATTGTTTTTTTCTGACTATTCTATATTGGAGATATTTATTTAATGTTTGTTGTTTACTTAAGTATCCGGTACTAAAATGTGATGGATAATAAAGTAATAAAGTAAAAGTATAGTTGTTCTTGTTATTACGTTAATCTATTGTTCGTTACCATTGCTGTTAAGATGACATCAACCCTAATCCCACAGCAAACAGAAATCGAACCGAACCGTGGCTCCAAAACCGTGAACTGAACCGAATCGTGCCTTAGGTTGTATCGTTACACCCGATTATTAAACCAATGCAGTAAATGGCACCTTTAAACATACTTAAAATACCATTTAGTTACTTTTATGGATTACATGATTACATAATGTAATATTTACACAATTGCAGTAAGTTGTTCACAATTAATTGATTCTCCTCATTTTTCTCTTTTGTTAACTTTTATACATTTTCACAATAAATGAAAATTAACATTCATGGGTTATATGAAATTGGTACAGTCATATGCACTTAAAGTGCTTTTTTTATAACGTTTATGGAGCAGTGATATTGCTGTGAATTTCATGTTTATTAGTATTGTTGGTGTTTACTGCTGTTGATGTGATTTGCTATATGTAATATAGTTCGTTGTTGTGTGGAAGAAGAAGACAGGGTCGGCGATATAAGGTAAGTAATTGCCTCTTTATTTTGTTAAATGTACACACACAAGCTCTAGTGTCTGTGTGGGTGCTCTCTCCTCTCCCGGCTGCTCTTTCTCCTCTCCTTTAAGAAGGGTGTCTCTCCGGCCCAATCACTAGAATAAACAGGTGTTATTTATTATTTCTAATTGGCCTGCTGACTAGCCGCCGGGCTCTGAGCATGCTCTCCCCTCTCATTGGGTGTTTGATCATGCTTACCTCTCCACATACCCCCACCGCCCGCCTCATCAGTCAATGAGCTGACGAGGGCCGAATAATTAGGAACAAAACGCCTATAATATCCTGCCAGTCCCAAAAACTGTCTCACCTCCTTTTTGGTCTTAGGTCTCGGACAGGTTGCAATAGCTGCAGTCTTATCAATTTGGGGCTGCACCTGCCCGTGACCTAAGTGGAAGCCCAGATACCTTACCTCCACTCGCCCAATTGCGCACTTCTTCAGGTTGGCCGTGAGCCCGGCCCGCCTCAGCGCTGACAATACCGCCCTCAGGTGTTGCATATGCCGCTGCCAATCATTACTGAAAATGATGATATCATCTAAATAAGCTGCGGCATATGCGGAGTGAGGGACAAGTATTTTGTCCATCAGCCGCTGAAACGTAGCCGGTGCCCCGAACAGCCCGAACGGAAGCGTCACAAATTGGTGCAATCCAAACGGCGTTGTGAAGGCTGTTTTTTTCACGGGATATTGGAGATAAGGGGTTCTGCCAATAACCCTTTGTCAAATCCAACGTCGAGTAATATCGAGCAGCACCTAACCGGTCGAGCAACTCGTCAATACGCGGCATTGGATATGCGTTGAATTTCGACACAGCATTGACTTTTCTATAATCCACACAGAACCAGACCGAACCATCAGTCTTGGGTACCAAGACGATCGGGCTGGCCCAGTCACTGTGGGATTCTTCTACTACACCCATTTTCAACATATTACTCAATTCTTCCTGAATCACTTTTTTCTTGTGTTCAGGTAGGTGGTCCTAACGACCACGCCTGGTTCAGTCTCGATATGGTGCTGGATCAAGTTAGTACGACCGGGCAGGGGTGAGAACACGTCAGAATACTCACGTTGAAGGTGCCGGATATCGATGAGCTGGCTCGCTGAGAGATGGTCACCACCGGTGACCAGAGTGCCTGGCCGCTGTCGGCCCGTGCTCTCTGGTCCCAGGTCATCCTCGTTGTTAATAAGCGTAGCCAGCATCACCTCCTCCTGCTCCCTCCACTGCTTCAGCAGATTAATGTGGTATATCTGTCGTGAATCAGCCCTGTCCGAACGCATTACCTCATAATCGAGATCGTTGACTCGTCGTGTGACCACAAACGGCCCTTGCCACTTGGCGAGTAATTTAGAGCTGGAAGTGGGTAGCAGTACAAGGACTTTATCTCCCTGTGAAAATTTGCGTAGTTTAGTGCCCCTGTCATAACGTCGGCGTTGGTCATCCTGGGCCTTAAGCAAATGCTCCGTAGAGATGTTACGGAGCGCTACTGCTACTGCTTCTGGGTATCGGGTTGCATAATCCACCAGGACTAATGCAAACCGGTGCCCGCGTGCGGATCGCTCTAATGGCCCGATGAGATCCATCCCAATTCTCTCGAAGGGGATCTCCATAACTGGCAACGGGCGCAATGGCGCTTTTGAGGTGGCCGGTGGATTTACCAGCTGACAATCACGACACGCAGCGCACCTTCTGCTGACGTCACCGTGAATGCCCGGCCAAAAGAATCGGGCCATGAGACGATTTAGTGTGGCCGCCTGACCTAAATGTCTGGCCATAGGATTAGAAAGAGCCGCCTGGAAAAGCATTTCCCGACGGCTCTTTGGTACTAATAATTGGGTTGTATCTTCCTTTGTCTGAGCGTCTTGGGTCACTCGATACACCCTAACATTAATAATCGCAAAATACGGATAGGAGAGGGCCCGATCAGGCTGGAGGTTTTGCCCATCTATGACTTGCACTCTTTCGAGTGCATGTCTCAGCGTGTCATCACGCGATTGCTCCAGGGGAAGTCTTTACACCGGGAAATTCCCAGCCCTTCCCCTGAGTCAGCGCGTGACGTCACGGCTTGGGATTCCCCCAGCTGAGCGACCCGCCCCCTCTCCGGCGATTTCTTTTTCCAAGAAACACCCTCACATAAGACCCCTAATAATCTATTTAATCCAGGCCAATTGGTTACCAGAATTAGCGGGTGTTTGAGGTGTGGGTTAACCGCCACCTCTACGTTATGCTTTTTACCCCTGAATTGAATATCCATAGCCGTTAGCGGGTAGTGAATTACATCCCCATGCACACACCTTACCCTTACCGTGCGGCTTGTATCCAATGCCGGGTCTTGAAGCAGGCTTTGGTGGATGGAGGTCTGGTTACACCCTGAATCCACCAAAGCTTGATATTTACCCCCTTTTATACTCACAGGTATCCGGTATATCCCGTCGCGACCGGGGGCGACGATTGGCCTGGCTGGGACGCGAATCAATGCACTCACCTCCTTCACGGAGTAAATTTTTGGTGCGCTATTCTCGTCCCCGCGACGCCAATGCATCGGCCCAGACCTTTTCACTATACCCCCGGGGCCAGTAAGACCAACCGATTGAACCGGAGAGAGACCTGGCGCTGTCTGGGGAACCGCCAGGGGTTGTGGCTCCACCCCTCTTTCTGGATAGGCGCCCGCCCCTGTTGGGACGCTCGGCGGATCCGCCCTTGTGCACCGCCATCTGGGTGCTGGTGTGGGCGGTCACCGCAGTCTGGGCCTGGGAACAGGAAGAGGAGAAGGAGACAGAGGGGGAGAAGAGAGAGAGGTTATTTCGCCGACCCTGGACCTCGCCACCAGGTGATCCTCCGCCAGCCGAATGGCCGTCTCCAGATCGTCTGGCCGGTGGCACTGGACCCACTCCGCTGTTCGGGAGGGGAGGCGGGTGATAAACTGTTCCAGTACCACGGCATCCACCAGCTGGGCAGTGGTCCGGCCATCCTTTATCAGCCATCTGCGGCAGGCGTCACGGAGCTGCTGGGTGAACGCGAAGGGCCAGCCGCTTTCAGTCAGCTCCAGTGACCAGAAGCGCTGACGCTGCTCCTCTGGGTTGCGGCCGGCCCGCTGGAGAATGGCTCGCTTCAGATGAGCATACTCCAGGAGATTCTGGGCCGGTAGCTGCTGTGCAGCGATCTGGGCTTCGCCCGAGAGCAGCGGGATGACTCGTACCGGCCACTCGGCCCGCGGCCAGCCACACACCTCCGCCATCTTTTCGAAGAGGTCAAGGAACACTTCCGGATCATCCTCCAGCGCCATTTTCTGGAACATAATGGGAGGGTGGGCGGCAGATGTCGGAGCGGGCCGGATCTCCTGGGACAGCAGACTCCGGATTTGCTCGCGGTCCTCCCGCTGGGCCTCCATGAGGACTTGGAAATGTTGGTCCTGGACGTTCTTCAATTCCACCAGCGCATCATGTTGTTGTTGGTGGAGGACCGCGAGGGCCTGGATGGCTTCCGCAAATGGCAGCCTTGACGGAGTGGTCATTCTGGCAGTGAGGCTCTTCTCCTTCCCGGATTTCGGCACCACTGTAATATAGTTCATTGTTGTGTGGAAGAAGAAGACAGGGTCGGCGATATAAGGTAAGTAATTGCCTCTTTATTTTGTTAAATGTACACACACACAAGCTCTGGTGTCTGTGTGGGTGCTCTCTCCTCTCCCGGCTGCTCCTTCTCCTCTCCTTTAAGAAGGGTGTCTCTCCGGCCCAATCACTAAAATAAACAGGTGTTATTTATTATTTCTGATTGGCCTGCTGACTAGCCGCCGGGCTCTGAGCATGCTCTCCCCTCTCATTGGGTGTTTGATCATGCTTACCTCTCCACACTATACATTGTTAGGCTACTAACAGCAAAGTAAAACTAACAGCAAGGTATGTTGGTGTTAATGTTTTAAAGTATTAACTGCCCATTGCACTTTAAAAGGAAGCTTTTGAGAAGCTTGTTTTAGATTAATAATGGCTTTTTATTTGTATCTGTCAAAATAATTCAGTTTGAGGGTTTGCACAAAAGTAACACTATCATCCCAAAACCTCTCTTGCCCAAATTAACTCATTTATCTGTGCCCACCTCTGTCTGTCAGTGGATCAACAGCTTCCTAACGGACAGGCACCAGTTGGTGAAGCTGGGAAAATTCTCATCCAGTACCCATACAATCAGCACTGGTGCCCCCCAGGGGTGTGTCCTCTCCCCACTGCCCTTCTCCCTGTACACAAATGACTGCACTTCAAAAGACCTCTCTGTCAAGTTCCTGAAGTTTGCAGACAACACCCCACTTATCGGCCGCATTCAGGACGGTGACGAGACAGGAGGTTGAGGAGCTGGCTGTCTGGTGCAGTCACAACAATCTTGAGCTCAACACACTCAAAACAGTGGAGATGATAGTGGACTTCAGGAGAAACCCCCCTGCTCTCCCCCCACTGAGCATCATGGACAACATTGTGGCAGCAGTGAAGTCATTCAGGTTCCTGGGCACAACCATCTATCAGAACCTGCAGTGGGACTCACATTGACTTCATTGTCAAAAAAGCTCAACAGAGGCTGTACTTTCTTTGACAGCTCAGGAATTTCAACCTTCCAAAGGAGCTGGTGAAACAGTTCTACACCTCCATCATTGAATCAGTCATCTGCACATCAATAACTGTCTGGTTTAGCTCAGCTTCCAAATCCGACCTCCGAAGACTACGTCGAATAGTTTGGACTGCTGAGAAAATCATTGGTACAACCCTCCCTACTCTCCAAGAACTGTACTTATCCAGATCAAGCAGAAGTGCTGCCAAAATCACTCTGGACCGCTCACACCCAGCACACTGCCTCTTTGAACTTTTACCTTCTGGCCGACGCTACAGAGCACTGCGCACCAGAACAGCCCGACACAGAAACAGTTTCTTCCCTCAGGCAATCCATCTCATGAACTCTTGATGATAATAATTGTGGAACCAACATCACTACCTGCTATACACTTTATACACACACACACACACACACTTATTTAACAACACACTTTTAATGCCAATTTGCACGTAACAGCTGCACATATAACGTTGTATATAGTAATATAACTGTACATACACTTGTCAATATGTATATTTGCATTCACTACTTCTATTTTGATAATATATTTATTATTTGTTGTTTGTCCTGTTTCTGTAATTCTGTTGCACTGTAGGAGCTCTGTCACGAAAACAAATTCCTCATATGTGTGAACATACGTGGTAATAAAGCTCTTTCTGATTCTGAAAAGCAATCTAAATGTAATCCAAAAGTAGTCAGATTGCAAGAGATTATAAGACATTAGAGTCTAAGGGTGCTTTCACACCTAGTTCAATTGCCTGGACTGTTCCCAAGTTCTATTGTCCCACCCCACCCCCTTGCCATCCTTTCGGTTGGTTTGTGTTCACACTGTCTTTTTTCCTTCTGAACCCCAGTACGCTTGCGTCATCTAGCTGCTGTTGTGTGTATGGCTATTGCCAGGTGACGGACACAAAAGCAAAGCGGCACAAGAATGAAAGTAAAGCACAAGAATGAACGTTATGAAAGCGATAGTTTGTTGTACTGTTGGCGGTTTACTTCCGTTATTTGGTACAATTGCATTCATACCAGAAGTGAACTTAACCATGAGTTCACGTGAACCGAACCCCAGACCACCTTTTTCAGGCAGACTATGGTAAGGTGTGTTGGTGTGTGTGTGTGTGTGTGTGTGTGTGTGTGTGTGTGTGTTTGTGGAGAGTTTAGAAAACACATTCACACTAGCTTAACGTACCCAGAAACTAACCTAGGTGCGGACCAAAAGTGCTGGTGTGAAACCACTCTAAGAGATGTTTACGACTACACTCAAATGATTTGTGCTGCTTGTTGGAACCACTTTTTTAAACTGAGCTCAATCATTACTCTTGTGTTTTTTGGGTCAACTTAATTGTTTATGCTTAATCCACCTAATTTTGTATAGACAAGCTGGTTCTTTTCTGGTGATGTGCTAGTTCTTGCATTTGTGGTCATACTGTATGTTGGGTCTTTTTTAAATGGAATGTTTGATGGAGTGGAGATCTTGCTGTAAATTTCATGTTTATCAATTTATTTTTTTTACTGTTGATGTGTTTTTTTATTTTTTTTAATTCAGTTTTAGGCTACTAACAGCATAAAACTAAAAGTAAAACTTACAGCAAGGTCTTTTTCTTCAATTTGACATAAAAAGGGTTATCACAAAAGTAATCTAAAAGTAATCCTAATGTAGTTCGATTACATTACCGTGATGTGTCAAATAAATTATAAGACAAGTCTAAGAAATGTTTATGACTACACTCAAATGACTTTAGCTGCTTGTTCAAACTACTTATTTAAACTGAGCTGAATCATTACAATTATTGTGTATTTTGTGGTCAACTTAATTGTTTTATGCTCAATCCACTTAATTTTGTATAGACAAGCTGGTTCTTTGCTTGTCGTGTGCTGGTTCTTTACTGGTGATTTGCTAGTTCTTGCTGGTGCTTTGGTAGGCATATGCTGGTTCTTTGCTGGTTCATGCTGGTTCTTTGCAGGCCATGTGCTAAGTTCTTTGCTGGTTATTTGTTGTTCCTATACTATTTTTTACTGGTCATGTACAGGTTCTTTTGGAAAAATAACCATACAAATGAAAGGCTCAGTGGACTCCTTTTAACTTTAACATATCATATAATCTAAACTGAGTAGTAATGGAAAATATTTGATCTGAATCAGATTTCACTAATCATTTAATTAAAATGCTTCTGAATATACCATTGTTAAATTACTTTTTTTTGCATTACATGATTACATGCTGTATTATTCATATATACTGTAGGCAGTAATTCATTGATTCTCTTAATTATTTATTTTATATATTTTCACAAACCTTTCGCATTCATGGGTTATGTGACATTAATTCAGTCTTCTAGTGCTTTTTATATGGAATGTTTGATGGAGCAGAGATCTTGCAGTAAATTTCATGTTTATCATTTTTTTGTAATATTGCTGTTTTCTACTGTTGATGTGTGTTTTATTTTTTATTCAGTTTTAAGCTACAACCAGCATAAAACAAAGTCAAACTTTCAGCAAGTTATACATTTTTGATTAAAGAATAGCATTTTTTGTATCTGTCAATATAATATGATTATCCTTCAGTTTTACATAAAAAAGGGTACAAAAGTAATCTAAATGTAATCAAAAAGTAGTCTGATTACATCACCATAAACATGTCTAAGAGATTAGACAGTCTAAGAGATGTTTACAACTACACTCAAAAAATGATTTTTGCTGCTTGGTCAAACTACTTTATTTAAACTGAGCTGAATCATTACAATTCTTGTGTTTTTGGGACAACTTAATTGTTTTATGTTCAATACACTTACATTTGTAAACTTAACTTAACATGAAGGAATTGTGTGAAACCCTGCATTTTTTACAGTGTATGATTTATATGATCTAAAAGATTATGGCTGACTACAAAATTTGTCGTAATTTGTAATCAGTAAGTAATCGGCTTTGTAGTCGGCATATAGTAGTTTTAGCATGAGACTGTTTGCTGCAGCTTCAATGGATGAACAACAAAAGCTGTGTTTGTGTGTGTGTGTGTGTGTTTCTAATTAATGCATTTTTGTCTAGAAAATGATCAAGCCTGTTCCCTATATATGTTCAGGCCTTTGTTTGTTTGTGGGGCTTGGGGGCGCCATTATGTTTCATGTTTTCTTCACTTTCACATCTGAAAGTACCTTGAGGATGCTTGTTGATTAAGGTTACTCTCTCGTATTGGACTTGCAATTAATTCTGGAACACTGTGCTGTGCTCAGGTTTCGCTGCTTAATTGAAAAGGAAAGATCATTAGGGTGTTCTGCCGCAGTTTCTAAGCCAAGCCAAGAAGGACCAAATAAAAACAAAAAGACTTTCATTAGCAGATGGTACTTTTCCAGGATCTCCATACGCAGGTTGTTTTTCTCAACTCTGGCCTCCGTGCCCTCGGCGATCAAAGCTGCGGGTTAACGTTTGATATGTGGGACTTACTCATCAAATTCTGATCTGATGCTGTGGTTCACACCTCTGATTAAAGCTGGTTTGGGATCAGACCACCTCTTCGTCTTCCAGTCTCCACGGCGTTGTGTTGGCTTCATCTGTAATGATGAGTCCTGCCCGCCGTGGCAGGTGTAATGTGTTTTTGGGCCAGTCACTGATGAGAAGCTCTCTGGTTCCCTGCGGTCGTGTGAGAGAAACTGATTTCGTTGTGCTGAGAGTGGATCATTTTGTGATAGGCTTGACAACCAAAAATCAGTTTTCATTACAAAGCAAACAAAGCTGCAGGAAGTGGGAGTGAGCTATACTGCTGACATACAAAATCTTCTAAGAAAATTCAGCTCATTTGGGATGTATTGAATTTGTTTTGAGCGAACATTATTTCGAGAATTTTATTTGATTTATTTTTTAATGCAAAAAATGAGAAGGTCAGCTTTTTGTAATTTTAGATTTTTGTAATATTACAAAATACACTCACCGGCCACTCTATTAGGTTCACCCTACTAGTTATGGATTTGATCCTCATTTGCCTTCAGAACTGCCTTATAGATTCAACATGGAACTGGAAATATTCCTCAGAGTTTTTGGTCCATATTTAGATGATAGCATCACGCAGTTGCTGTAGATTTGTCGGCTGCACATCCATCCTAAAGGTGCTCTATTGGATTGAGTTCTGGCAACTGTGGAGGCCATTTGAGTACAATGAACTTATTGTCATGTTCAAGAAACCAGTCTGAAAAAATTTGTGCTTTATGACATGACGCGTTATCCTGCTGGAAGTAGCCATCATAAAATGGGTACGCTGTGGTCATAAAGTTCTGGACATGGTCAGCAACAATACTCAGGTAGGCTGTGGCATTGACACGATGCTCAATTGGTACTAATGGGCCCAAAGTGTGCCAAGAAAATATCCCCCACACCATTACACCACCACCACCAGCCTGAACCGTTGATATAAGGCAGGATGGATCAATGCTTTTCATGTTGTTGACGGCAAATTCTGACCCTACCATCTGAATGTCGCAGCAGAAATTAAGACTCATCAGACAAGACAATTTTTTTTCCAATCTTCTATTGTCCAATTTTGGTGAGCCTGTGTGAATTGTAGCCTCTTGTAGGTAGAATTGTAGGTCTTCTGCTGCTGTAGCCCATCGGCCTCAAGGTTGGACGTGTTGTCAATCATGCCACATTCAAAGTCACTTAAATCACCTTTCTTCTCCATTCTGATGCTCGTTTGAACAGCAGCAGATCATCTTGACCATGTTTACATTCCTAAATGCACTGAGTTGCTGCCATATGATTTATATATACACACACACATATATAAATATGCTGCTAAAATAAGCATTGAATTTAATAGATTCATAGATCTTTTTAATGGGTGATATTTAATGTATCACCCATGACCATGCAGAAATGTAAAGCCTTATAATTAAAAGGGCTATGTAAGTCAAATATCTGCTGTGTCAATTTTACAGTAATATATCTGCCACATCTAATAACATTTTTTTTTAATCTTCTTTCTCTACACTTTGTTATAACAGATATCTCATCCATTAAATATTTAGCACAGAATGTTCAATATAAGTCTAAAAGCAGCAGAACAAAATCAGTATCCGTGTTACTTTCCTAAAAAAAATCCACAAATCTCAGTCTGTGTAATCCTGCAGAATAAAGCTGCTCTTGGAGGCTGGATTGGGCCGACATCAGTGATCCTGCAGTCTCCATGGCTACCAGCTCTCAAATGCTCCTCGTTTTCTAATAGCTCCAGTGATGAAAGCGCAATATTGAATATTTAGGACAACAGCCTAGAAAACATAAAACTTTCAGAGGGATGCATACTCATGCTTCTCATTTACAACAATCAAAAATATGTGAAAATGAGTTTGAGTGGTTAATGCTGATGTTTACAAAACATGGCACTGCTACTAAAATGCTTTCCATGCGAGTAAGGATTAAAAAGTGAGCTCAGTTTTTCTGATAATCCAGAGTTGAATTGTGTCATCCTTGTAAACCAGGGGTGGGCAATTAATTTTTCCAAAGGGCCACATGGCGGTTTTAGAGGACCAGGCTAATGCAGTTAATTTGTTTGCAAAAAAAAGGGTAACACTTTAGTTTATCACAATTCATGGTATTAACTAACGCTAGCCTAATAAACTACTAATTGACCATTTATTAATAGTTATTAAGGTATTAGTTGGGTAAGGTTTTGGGTAGGATTAGGGATGTAAAATTAGATCATACTTCATAACTACTACTCAGCAGTTAATATCTTAAAAACAGGCAGGTAATTAGCCAGTAGTTAATAGCATGAACTGTGACCTGAACTAAAGTGTTACCAAAAAATGTTCTGTGAAAACTATTCAATAAACATTTATAAAAACTCCTAAAGTAAAAAAAAAGTGAATTTTACACAATGTATTTCAAAGACGATCATCACAATATCAACTTCATATAAATGCCACAGGGTTGTTTGTTTGATTGCTTCACCTTTAGTTAAATTTTATCCATTAATTAATTAATATATTTATCATTTTTTTATGTTCAGTGAGAGAATTCTAGCTTGTGTTGGGCTGAACAAGTGCACTAAATCAGGTTGAATGTGAGGTGGATATGTGATGTAATAATCATCACAGAGAGAGGATCTGGATCTGCATTTAAATCATTAATTTGAGGTAGTCTACCTTTTTTTCTGTGTAAAAGTGTGAAGCTGCCTGTTTGGTTCCAGTTTGCACGTGACAATTATTTTTATTATTTTTTTCCAACTCTCTGCACCTAGAAAACATGAGCGTGACATATCGCATGTGCATCCCTTCCTATTTGTGCACAGAGCACGCGCGTCTCCATTTGAAATGGCAAAATAATATTCGAGTATACAAATAACAAATATTCTAAACAAATAAATAATATTAAATTGTAACAAAAAAGTGCAAGGTAAAAAGTACCAGAGGCTGCGATGTCTGCTACCTGATCTATTTTCAGTTGTCAGCAGGCAGCCACATGAAAATAGTAATAGCATAGTAATTAATAGTAAATACTATAGTGTTCAACCATACTGACACTAAAACCTCCAATAGAGACAGAGAGGTTGTGCAATTAGCAAAAAGGTTGCTAGAGCTGTGATACATATAGATATATACAAGGTCATGTCCACAAATTGTGCAATAAGGTGATATATTGATTAATGTTATTTATTGATTATATTAATTGAACTATTTAAAGAAAATAATAGAGTAACTGAACACAAATAATGGATCTCAAAACAGCTCTTTTCCCAGCCCTTATGAAAATTATGAATGGTTTTATTACCAAAATAAGTCTAACAATAGCATGATTATTGTAGTTAAACTATGGCTTTTCTGCACTAATCATAATTTAAACATTGTATTTGTTGTAAAACTGAGCGAATGCTAATGAATGTGACAATCAATATAGATCAAAAGTCTATTTTTTTTTACATAACATCGTTGTTGTAGAAATGTTTGTAATGCTTATAATTATAACAGATAATCTAAAAAGTTCATTGCATTGAAAAAGCTTGTTTTCAATGCAGCAGCCCGCATTTAAAGTGGATCAAAACCTTTCATCAGAGTTGTCCTAGAATGATTTAACTACACCCATTCTTGTCTTTTTAATCCACTTCACATGTTGATCACTGTAGTCTATTATTGCCACAAAACATATTCAATCTACTTTGATCTACTCTGTGATTGCCTAAAGCAGAGATGGCCAAAATTGGACCATCCCATCTGAGAAGAGAGGGAGAATGATGGGGATGTTTCGAGAATGTCAATTCAAGTCTTAATGCAACCCATTTGTTTGTTGAATTGTTAAAAGCCAGAGATGGGAGTAAGTCACACATGTGCAAGTCGCAAGAAAGTCCCAAGTCATAACCTTCAAGTCTCAAGCAAGTCAAGTCACTGCTTATTTCAAGTCAAGTCAAGTTGTAGCTTGGATCTAGCAAGTCACTTTCAAGTCTAGGGATGCACTGATATGGATTTTCGGGCCGATATCGATAACCAATAACTTTTAAGATTCGGAGGCTGATATACTATAGCCGATAAATATAAATAGTTCAAAATGTTATATTTTTATACAGTGAACAACTGATTTATTTGAAAAGCTTCATAAAAGCTTGAACTGATTTAATAAACTGAATAGCCTACTCAAAGCAAAAAAAAAAGCTATAATTTCAAAATTTAAAGCTTTATGATAAACCGCTGTGAGTTTCAAACTTTAACTGCACTCTCAGAAATAAAGGTACGCTGGAGTGGTACACATTTGTACTTGAAGGGTCCATTTTGGTACCTCAAAAGTATAGATTAGTACCTAAAAAGTTTAAAAGAAACACTTTTGTACTTTATATGTTATAATATGTACCCTTGAGGTGTTAATAGGGACCTTTTAAGTACAAATTTGTACCTTTTGAAAAGGTACCACCCAGAGTGTGCTGTGTAACACACCACACGCGTGCACGTGAAGCAGAGACAGATTTGTCTTTGGAGTCAGATTTTGATACAACACCTGAGCATTGAGCACAGATGACTTTATGACAAACACAGTGCAAAGTAAAGACAGAATGTGGTGGTGATTCAGTGACTGGCACACCTCTCCCCCTGCTGCTGTAAAGGCTGTCAGATCAGATGTGTGTGTGTGTGTGTGTGTGTGTGTGTGTGTGTGTGTGTGTGTGTGTGTGTGTGTGCGCACGCGGTGATAGCCCTCACGTGCGCTCGTTATAATAAATATGAAGATGCCGATGAAACTGAATACAATCTTACATCAACAACAACATGCGTTGATAAGAACAAATAATCATATTGGATTACAAACAACCCAACAAGTTGTTTAGCATGTGTGTATCACTGCTATTATGTTTACATATGTAATATTTTTTGGGTGATTAAAAAAGCAAAATACACAATGACACTCTATCAAACAGAACCACAATGATAAGGAATATGGTTACTTACTAAGTTATTAACGCACAGCAATACCACATTAAGAACGGACGGACTTTGAAGGAATAAACAATGTGAGGAAAGCTCCGTTATGGTGCACTGGACAAGTCTGAACAAGTTTGGGACAGTTCTGCACAATTACGTAATCTATCGGCTTAAAGAAATCAGCCTAATTTTGACATCGGACCGATAACGATGACTTTAAAAATAGCATTTATCGGTCGATAACAATATGGCCACCGATATTTTCTATTTAAGTCAACAAAATTTTTGTAGATTTTCGAACATGTTTACATCCGATAGCAGATGTTTGGTTAAATTAGGCGGATACAATATAGTGTAAAAGGATGATGAGAATGATGATGATGAAACCTATCACTAAATATACTTGGTTGGCCGTTAATATAATATAATATAATATAATATAATATAATATAATATAATATAATATAATATAATATAATATAATATAATA
>CAIGQZ010032903.1:9464440-9475134 GCA_903798205.1 Danio tinwini | reverse complement strand
TATAATATAATATAATATAATATAATATAATATAATATAATATAATAAAGTCTATGTGTGGGAAGCACTGCCTATATAAGTAGTATAATCTAAGATTAGCCAAGACGTAAGCTGAAAACAGCAGAACTAACTTTGTAACTTGTAACTTTTGTGATTTGAAGTGAAATTAGAAGTGGTGGTAATTGAATCGCTGATTTTTTTTTGAGTTGCATGCCTTGCATGTTGCTGATCTTTTCTTCTTGCAGTTGTATTGCTTGTAATCTTTAAACCCGAATTTAATTATCTTTGGCAGAGCGCCTTCCATTTTCCGTCACTGCTTGCTATTCATCTGATGGCCGAATAGCAAATGAGTCGTTCTAATAAATCTATTGAATTGTTTAAAGTAGTTCTTCTTAATGAACGGATTGATCCAGTTCAGTAAATCCAACTGATTCTTTTAAAATGGTTTGTATTTCCAGTAAACACTAATCCACGAATTACTTAGTTACTGTCACGGTTGCAGTCTGTGCGCACTTCCTGGTGTGTCTCTGTTTTTGTCATGTGGTTTGTTTATCAGCTCCACTGATTATTGGTGTCAGCTGTATCTTATTGTCTTTGCTATATATGTGCTTGGCGTTCTTTTGTACCTGGTCAGTTCGTTGTTACTCATTGCTCTCTGTGTTTTAGTAGGAAGCTTGATTATTTTGGATCTGCCTGTCGTCCCGAAGATATTTCAGATCTGGACATCTTGGACCTGTTCTATCTCTCCTGCACCCTTTTCTGTTTTGTTTTTTGATCTATTTTGTTTCATTCGGTCAATAAAGACCTTGCAATTAGATCCTCCCTGTTTTGTATTTTTTACCCCGCGACGGAACGAACTGACCAAATATGGATCCAGCAAGTGTCGCTCAGATCACTGAGTTTGTTAACCAGAGCAGTGCTCGGATCGACCAACATGATGAATTAATGACTGCCACTCGTCAGGCAATACAGAATCTGGTTACACAGGTAACATCACTTACCTCTCAAGTCCAGCAGCTCACAGGAGTTGCTACACAGGCAGAGCGACCCAGTCCACCATCTGTTTCAGCAGCCGAGACAGTGAGTCGCCGATCTGAGCCTTGTCTTCCTCCTCCGGAATTTTATTCAGGGGAACCCCATTTGTGCCGATCTTTCCTGTCGAAATGTTCCTCATACATGACTTTGCAACCATCATCTTTTCCCACAGAGCAGGCTAAGGTTGCGTTCGTCATTACCCTCCTTTTGGGAAAAGCTGCTCTGTGGGGAACCACCGTATGGGAACAGAAACTTCCCTGTTGCGCTTCGTTTGAATCCTTTTCGGAGGAACTTAAAAAAGTCTTCGACTGAGCAGCCTCGGGGAGAGAGGCGGCGCGGGTCCTAGCTGAGCTTCGGCAGAGAGGCCGTAGCGTGGCGGAGTATTCCGTTGAGTTCCGCACATTAGTCGCTGAGTGCGGTTGTAACGCGGAAGCCCAGTGGGACATGTTCCTCCATGCGGATCATATCCAGGAGGAGATTTACGCTCTAGATCTTCCCAAGACTTTGGACGGTCTTATCGAGTTGGCAATCCGGGTGGACGCCAGACTGTTTCAGAGGGAGACACGCAGCAGGAGGACGCCATTTTTCGACCCTGGACAGCTTCCGGTTTCTTTTCCGGCGGCCGCGGATGGCGTCACTGCCGGTCCGGAACCCATGCAGATGGGTAGATCTCGCCTCTCTTTGGAGGAGAAGCGATGCCGGCGGTCTGAAGGACTGTGCCTGTACTGCGGAGGAGCGGGGCACATTGTGTCATCTTGTCCGGTAAAAGCCAGCACCCGTCAGTAGGTAAGAGGTTACTGACGGGTGAAATTAATTTGAAAGAACCCTCTGTTGCGGCCACCCTACTCTCAGTTACTTTGGGTTGGGGCACTCAAACACAGGATTGTCTAGCTCTTATTGATTCTGGTGCGGAGTGGAATTTTGTGGACACTAATTTTGCTTTTAGATTAAAACTTCCCATTGTTCCTCTTGCTCAGCCTATTGCCGTTCACGCTCTTTGCGGGCGTTCTCTGCCATCCATCACTCACTCCACGGGCCCTATAAGGTTGTTAACTTCTGGTAATCACTCCGAACTTATTTCATTTTTTTTTAACAGACACCACCAATACACCAGTGGTTCTTGGGCATCCATGGCTGATCAAGCATAAGCCTCAGATTTGTTGGGGAGAGAATTCTGTGATTTCTTGGAGTGAAAATTGTCATGTATCCTGTCTTTCGTCCGCTCGTACTGTTGTGTCTTGTTCTGTGTTCCAGGAGGAGTGCATGGATCTGTCATACGTGCCCAGTGAGTACCTCGATCTGAAGAGAGTGTTCAGTAAGTCTCGAGCTGCTTCTCTACCTCCTCATCGTCCCTATGACTGTGCTATAGATTTACTGCCAGGTATGTCTCCGCCTAAAGGCAAATTATACTCTCTTTCTGTTCCTGAGAGGGAGGCCATGGAGAAACATATTTCTGATTCTCTAGCAGCCAAGATCATTCGTCCCTCTTCTTCACCGGCGGGGGCGGGATTTTTTTTTGTGAAAAAGAAGGATGGTTCTCTTCTCCCATGTATTGACTATCGAGGGCTGAACAACATCACGGTAAAAAATACTTATCCTTTGCCGTTGATGTCTTCTGCCTTCGAGCGTCTGCAGGGGGCGAACTTTTTCACAAAACTGGATCTCCGCAACGCTTATCATTTGGTCCGCATAAGGGCGGGGCATGAGTGGAAAACTGTGTTTAATACCCCCAGGGGGCATTTTGAATATTGTGTTCTTCCATTCGGGCTTTCCAACGCTCCCGCAGTTTTCCAAGCACTCGTTAATGATGTGTTGCGTGATATGATAGATCAGTTCATTTATGTCTACCTGGATGACATTCTGATATTATCTCATTCTCTCCAGGATCATGTGCAACACGTCATGAGAGTGCTTCAGAGGCTGCTAGAGAATGGGCTTTATGTCAAGGAGGAGAAATGCATTTTTCACGCACAGTCCGTTCCTTTTTTGGGTCACATCGTGTCAGTCAAGGGGGTGCGAATGGATCCAGAGAAGATTCAGGCTGTGGTAAATTGGCCAATTCCAGATTCCCGCAAGGCCCTGCAGAGGTTTCTGGGGTTTGCCAATTTTTACCGGCGTTTCATTCGCAATTTCAGCCAGCTCGCCGCACCTCTGATGTCCTTAACCTCCTCCAGAACTCTGTTCAGGTGGTCGAGCGCGGCTCAGGCTGCGTTCACAAAACTAAAGGGCTGTTTTGTTTCAGCCCCAATTCTGGTGGCTCCTGATCCTTCTTGGCAGTTTGTGGTGGAGGTTGACGCGTCAGAGGTGGGGGTCGGGGCCATCCTGTCCCAACGCTCCTCATTGGATGACAAGATGCACCCTTGCGCTTTTTTTTCCCATAGATTATCTTCTGCTGAACGCAATTATGACATTGGTAACAGAGAATTGCTGGCTGTCAAGCTTGCGTTGGAGGAGTGGCGTCATTGGCTGGAAGGATCGGGGGTTCCTTTTATCGTTTGGACTGATCATAAGAATCTTGAATACATCAAATCTGCCAAACGATTAAGCCCTAGGCAGGCTCGGTGGGCGTTATTTTTCGGACGGTTCGATTTTACTATTTCTTATCGACCGGGTTCTAAGAACATCAAACCCGACGCGTTATCCCGTCTTTTTGATTTTTCCGACCGTGTTTCGTCCCTCGAACCCATAGTTCCACAGAAAATTTTTATTTCTGCAGTGACATGGGAGATCGAGTCTAGGGTTCGCACAGCCTTGGATGGGGTAACGCCCCCGGCCGGATGCCCACCGAGTCATTTGTTTGTGCCAGAGGTGATACGGTCTGACGTCATTTGATGGGGACACTCTTCCAAAGTGGCTTGTCATCCAGGGGTGAGTCGCACCTTATTTCTGGTTAAGCAGCGATTCTGGTGGCCAGCTATGGCTCGGGATATACGTGAGTTTGTTCTGGCTTGTTCTGTTTGTGCCGTTTCTAAGACTTCCAATCGCCCTCCTGCTGGGTTTCTTCAGCCGCTGTCAGTTCCTTCGAGACCCTGGTCACACATATCGCTAGATTTTGTCACAGGTCTCCCGCCATCCTGTGGCAATACGGTCATTTTGACCGTTGTGGACCGGTTCTCGAAGGCTGCTCATTTTATCCCTCTGCCCAAATTACCCTCAGCCAGAGAGACAGCGGTTGCTGTCATTGATCACATTTTTCGCATACATGGCCTCCCGGCAAATGTGGTTTCTGACAGGGGGCCTCAGTTTGTCTCTAAATTTTGGAGAGAGTTCTGCCGATTATTGGGGGCCACTGTTAGCCTTTCTTCTGGTTTCCATCCTCAGAGTAACGGTCAAATAGAGAGAGCCAACCAAGATCTCGAACGTATGTTGCGATGTTTGGTGTCCCAGAATCTTGCCTCCTGGAGCCAGCAGCTCTCATGGGTGGAGTATGCACACAACTCTTTACCGGTGTCAGGTACGGGCCTATCTCCGTTTGAATGTAGTTTAGGTTACCAGCCACCTGTTTTTCCCAGTATGGAATCCGAAATCGCGGTCCCCTCCGCTCACGCCTTTGTTCAGAGGTGTCGACGCACTTGGAATAGGGCCAGACAGACCCTCCTCCAAGTGGGTGCGCGCACTAAGGCTAAGGCCGATCGCCACCGGTCAAAACCTCCCGTTTACGTAGTCGGTCAAAAAGTGTGGCTTTCATCTAAGAATATTCCTTTGCGTACCGTTTGCAATAAGCTAGCTCCTAAATTTATTGGCCCATTCACTGTCACTAAGATCATTAGTCCGGTGGCAGTTCGCCTCAAACTCCCTCCCGCGTACAGGAGAATTCATCCCGCGTTCCATGTTTCTAAATTGAAGCCCGTTTTTCATACGGCCATAAATCCGCCTACTCCGGTTGATTATTTTGGATCTGCCTGTCATCCCGAAGATATTTCAGATCTGGACATCTTGGACCTGTTCTATCTCTCCTGCACCCTTTTCTGTTTTGTTTTTTGATCTATTTTGTTTCATTCGGTCAATAAAGACCTTGCAATTAGATCCTCCCTGTTTTGTATTTTTTTACCCCGCGACAGTTACTTTCCTTTTAACTCCCTCTGACATGGGGAAAAAACAATATCCCGAGTTATCCACTTACTTAAAAAGTCATCAACTCGAGTCAGGAATAAGTTGCAGTGCTTTATTCGGAACAATACAGAGAACCTATGTTTCGGACAAATCTGAGAACTGATGAGCATGCTGCACATGCATGACTTAGAACTTTCACTTTTTTTTAAAAAGAATGCATAATATATATCAAACGGTTATTTATTTAACAAAAACAAATTATTCTGAGTCACTTAACTCAAGTCCAAGTCAAGTCATGACAGTCAAGTCAGGTATTTTTTTAAGATATCTGTCAAGCAAGTCTCAAGTCCTACATTTTTTTCATCATCTCTGGTAAAAGCTGACTAAAAGTAAAAGTTTCAATTAAATGGTGTCAATTAATCAGATTTTGTGTAAATGTACATATGGTTACCCGACAATGCAGATACTTTGGTGAGCAAATCAAGTCAAAAGCAGATTCTGCTTGACTAGTGTATTCAGGATTGAACTCCAGTGTTATAAATATCATTGTTTATATTTTATTGCAATAAGTAATTTTTTAAAAAGTTATACCTGCATTGGACAAAAAATTTAATGTAATGATTTTTTTTTTATTTTGAAATATTATCAAATTAATTAGAAAATTACTCATGGCAACTTTAATGTAATAGAGTTTGGTAGATTTATCATCGGCCCATGGCTTTCAGTGATATTTGGTTTTTAACCCTTAGAAAGAGAACTTTTGGGCACCACTGGTCTAGAGTGTAAAGGCATTCATCAAAAAATAATCCTGTTCTTGAATTGTTACCTTGGAAAGATTTCAGAAAATTTGCAGCAGCAGAAGTAGCTTTTCTCTTGTTTTCCTCTCATAAGGCTTCTTGCCTCTCATAATATCCTTGCTCAGCAGACAAACTGCTCTGTGGTCAATTTTCTGTAACTGCCATGACACAAAGTGACTGATTGCTTTAATAGTAGTGTTAAGATATTTCAGCAAAAGGATGAAAGAGTCATATCTGTTCCGAAAAATACTGAAACACAGGTGGTGTGCTTCTTTGCTTTTGCTTTGAACGTCATACCTATAATGCTGTTTAAAGTAATTGTAAATTTGCCTTCCAGTGATGTACCGTAGGCAGTGTTCGTCATTTGAGTATCTGAATGCAGAGACGGCTGAAAATATTTGCTCTAAATATAGCCATAAATTATTTCATGGTGGACAAAAGAACAAGCAGAGCTGTCATTTATCTTCAGAGGAAAATCACTTCACCTAAAGGCTTTTAAGCTTCACCTCTTACATTTCTCTAGAGCAGGAATTAAAGACACCATCTTTAGAGAGCTTTAGAGATGCAAGAAAATATCCAACACATTCTTTAAAATTCAACCATTTCATTCAGTCTTTTTGTATAAATCTGTGAATGTTTCGTTCAAACTGATTTTAGTGACAATTATCCACAAGGTGATGTTATAATAACAAATTTCCAGTTCTGACATCTATCACAGCTTTCTATTTAAATGCAATGATCTGAACTCCCCCCTCTATCTTGAACTCCTCCTAGATGATCTGTCATATCAACACAGGCTCATTGAAAATACATGTTTTAGCCTAGATTTTTTGTACTTCAGTTTACGTTTGACTGCTGTTTCTAGGTAAAATGAATGTGAGATAGTATGACGCCAAAATTTTTTATTCCTCATTCATTCATTCATTCATTCATTCATTCATTCATTCATTCATTCATTCATTTTGCTTAGTCCCTTTATTCATCAGGGGTCACTACAGCGGAATGAACTGCCAACTTATCCAGCATATGTTTTACGCAGCGGATGCCCTTCCAGCAGCAACCCAGTACTGGGAAACATCCATACACACATTCACACACATACACTACGGCCAGTTTAGCTTATTCAATTTACCTATACCACGTGTCTTTGGACTGGAAAACCGGAGCATCCGGAGGAAACCCACACAAACATGGGGAGAACATGCACGCAGAGATGCCAACTGCTCCCTTGGGACTCAAACCAGTAACTTTTTTACTGTGAGGTGACAGTGCTAACCACTGAGCCACCATGCCATCTTATTCCTTTTCACATTAAAGGTATTTTCAGGGAAGAATTATTGATGAATAAATTTTTATTTTTGTGCAGTTCTTTGCACAACACCAAATAAATACTACGAAACAAGTTAAAAGTGTCTATGATTTGTAGTTGAATACTTTTGCCTCACCTATTTATCTCTAAATGGACAATCTCCATAGCTTCTGGTGTTGTACTTGTGAGGCAGAGTGCTTGGGTACAGGTCCGGTGAAGCACGGTTTCACAAAACAGTTAAAAGCAATGTAAAATTATGAAGCCATGAAGCAATTTACTCTTACATTTGCTTTTAAAACTATTGGTTGGGTTCAGAGAAGGTTTAGGTCACTGATTTGCTAGGTGATCTGTACGACTAGCACTGTTTTCTCATGGATGTGTACAAGAATAATGTGTAAATGACACGTATAACAAAACAGCTTAAGAAACCAACAATATCTCAAAGCAATTCTTATCTTTTTTTAACTTTTATTTAGTGGCTAATTCGTATGAATTCCTACATTCTCATTCATCCAATTTATGCCGAGTTCAGACTGCATGTTTTTTAAAGTAGTCGTGTCACAGATGTTTTCACACTGCATGACTATCTGGGCTAGCGTTTTACACTGCAAGATGGATCGGCGACAAGATGTTTCACACTGTATGACTTTAAAATAGGAAGAATCGCCGACAACTTTGTCCAAACTACATCTCGCAAACAAAAACACGTAGTATATCTTTTGATATTAACTACATAATGAGAAAGAAGCCTTTAATGGGGTAGAAAATGTACATATTTGCTCACCTGGGTTTGAAGGGAATTAGTAATTTCTGCTTAACTTTTTATTTTTTTGTTGTGGTTTTGCTCAGATGACATGTCAAACAGACACGGGTGCTCCTGCCAAATTTCTGCAAGCTTTTCCTCCATTTCTTGGATTCAAATAAACTGTAAATGAGCACTTTTAACATCTCCCTCAACCTCCCGCTGGCCTGCAGGTAACCACACTAGTGGATGCAGCTCTCTCATTGGCTGTAGGTGATCGCAGATGTTATTTTCTGTCAAAACTCATTTCACACGGCATGATTTGAATCTCTGACAACTCCAGATATTTAGTACGCTAAATATCTTATGGGTATCGGCAACTCATCTGCGATTCTTTCAGATAACGTCTTTGACGCTTGCGCGAGCACCGATTTGCCTCTGATTTTAGGCATTTGTTGGCGATTTCTCAAAACCTGTTGGCGAGTCAAAATCTGGGTTAAAATCATGCAGTCTGAACTCAGCATTAGTCATAACTGAATGACGGTTGTGTGTTTAAGGGTTTGGTTTGGTTCAACGCCTTTAAAAAAAAAAATTGTACATTTTTGTATAACTGAACTCATTATTAGCCACTAAACTGACAAAACATAAAATAGTTGTTTCCTTGTGAGATCAGGCTGAAATAATTTATTTCGAATTTGCAAAACTGTAAACAGTGCCATCTAGTGGATTTGTCATCAGCACCTGCAGTGGAACAGAACCTGAGTAATGTATTTTACATTTTGCAAAAATATAGCCCAAGGCAAGGATTTCTACTCAGCCTGGGTTGGTGATATCTACATAAGGCAGAGCTTTTAAATGTCTGGACTCCAGTCTGAGGGTATTCAATCCGGACTCCATTTCGTGTTGCAAGATTAAAGAATTCAAATTGAGTGTTTACTTCGTTGATAAATGCATAAACCTTGTAAATCAACTGTTTAGATGTTTTGTATTTTTGTAAAAAAAAATAAAAAATAAGGGTCGAAATAAAATTGAAGGCAAAATATTCAAAGTTTTTCTGCATGACTGTTGTCATGACATCCAGTGATCATATGAGGGTTCACGTAATCGAGAGGGCTAATTGCATACTTTAACGCACCAAAGCTTTAGCGCCAGTCCAAAGTTGAATGGACTGATATGTATGCGTTTTATTTTACCACAAGCCAGCACTAAACCATTCTGCTTGATTTGTAATGAGACAATTAGAGTTGTAAAGAGTGGAAATGTGAAACGCCACTGTGAAATGAAACCCAGACATTTTGAATGACAGTATCCACAAAATACAGATACTGTATAAAGACTGGAAAACTACAACACCTAAAGTTTTTGTTACACACCTCTTGTATTTTTCACCTTTTTTTTTTTGAGAGAGGTTTGGATGCAGACCTGGTGCAGTTGCAAGCTAAGCTGCATGCAATGATTTTTAATGTCCACACCTAACCCTACCCCTCACAGTGACATCACTAGCTCCATTGAGTGCACTGTGTCTGACTTTACATCTCTGAGATATCCAGTCTTTGGACAAAAATGCACTTACATTAGGGGTTTTGCCACTTTTGCCTTGTATTGCCTTGTGATGCAAGTTATGGATGTTTATTAAAAATAAGTTATGTAATATCAATTGTTCAGGATCTTTGATCTTAATAAAAATTCGGATTTGGATCTTTTAATGTAGACATTGAGAACCCCTGGTATAAGGTATTTAGTTTCATGTTTTCTGGTGTTTACATGTACTTCTACTTATAATGCAATGGATAGGCATGATTTCTGGATCTGCTGTGGATCTGCTATTTTTGTGCTCTCGCCTATATTCCTCTATACCAAGTCATATTTTTTAGCTCTTCTGCAAATAAATCATAGAGTGGGCCTCATTCAGAAGCTGTTACTCTTTTTCTCCTCTCCATCTTCCTTTTTCCACCCTCCATCAGATTCAGCTGGTGTCTTATCAAGTCGATGAGTATGTTTTTGAAGTCCAGCCTCACTCTTGTACTTCTCCTCAATCTAAACCAGGTCATATTTATCAGCCCTATGATGAGGAAAGCAGAGAGCAGGCCACTTCCAGAAGCTCTTTGCTTCTTCTCCTCTTCACCTTCCTCTTTTCTCCCTCCATCAGTCTCATCACTCAACAGGTATATTATCAAGCTGATAGGTGTGCTTCTGAAATCCAGCCTCACTTGTGTAAAGGGAACTGAAGAGCGTGCTACTTTCAGGAACTCATCTTTTTCTTTTTCTGCTCTCTCCCTGTCTCATTTTTTTTCCCTCCATCAGTGTCACCAAAATCAAAAGGCACCTCAGCTAAGCTATAATGAAAATGCTTCACTGCTGTGCTGGTGGTGTTTTGGGTTTTACACAAGGTTCAGGCACATACTCCATATCAAACACATTTTTTGGTTGAAAAGGCCATGACTGTCAGATCACCAGACACAAAGCTGACTGAACATTGAAAGAGATGGCTCTGACAGGAATTAGTCTGCTGTAAGCCTTTTTTCATGATCTAAATCAAAAACAGAAATGAAAAACAATCTGAATAATAATAAAAAAATAGATTAATATAATCTAAAATCCAATTTTTTTATTCCCGCTCTAAAATGGTTGTTGTGATGACGTTTTTTTTATTTTCTTAAATATTTTTTATAAATACATAAACAGCAACCTAAATGACTTTATGATTTTATTAATCTCCAAAAGGAAAGTCACATGTCACAGAAGAACTTTCCGTACT
>CAIGQZ010032903.1:9435145-9453536 GCA_903798205.1 Danio tinwini | reverse complement strand
TATATATACTGATTGTGTTTAGCAGTTTGATGTGTATAAATAAAAATCCTTCGGCCACTGATTAAAATCTTAAAGCATTAGTTCACCCAAACATGTAAATTATCTTATTAATTATTGGTGTTGGCCATGTTTCTTTAAAAGAGTAATTAGTTTAGCCTTCGTAAATAGCTTTTAAGCCATAGTCACACTGCACTTTTTGCCTCATAGACTTCCATTCATATGTATGCCAATGCTGCAGACCTGAAACAAAAGCTCATGCGACAATTAGCAAGTTGCTGCAGACAAAAGTTAAAGCTTGGTGAACTCTGAACTGTAATGTACATCATGTGAATGCGTGAGATCAATTAGAATGTTATTTTATTCGATTTGCTTATCCCCAATGATGGTTGGGTGTAGAGGTGGGGTTGAGTGTTTAAAATCGAACATTTTCGTACAACTGAACTCATACAAATTCATAAGAATTAGCCACTAAACTGACAAAACGTAAAATACTTACATTTCCTCGTGAGATCAGACTGTCATACCTTGCTTAAATGATCGAAGATGATTTGGCAAGTCCTGGATCTTTTAATCTTGATAATTGAATTCTGGCTAATTTGTTAGTTGTTAGTTAGCTAGTTGTTCAAATGGGTTCATGAATCAGATTAAAATGTCTAGATGAACTGATCTAAGATCGTTTAAGCGATTGTATAAAAAATGACCCTCCAGACTATTACAATAAGTGTTGTCCTTATGACTATATTGCATATCTGAGGTCTAAACAGTTAGATTTCCATCTAAAAACTCTTAAAAATGTATTATGTGACACATAATTATGTGATACAGAGATTATGTGGGTGCTTCAACTGCCAAAACAAATTACAACGTCTAGCCTGCACGAGGACTTGTTTGAACCTTATGCATTTGTTTAAGCCATTTGCTCTTTTCTTTCTGCAAATGGCAGAAATGTAATTTCTGTCTGAATTATTAAATAAGCCCTACTCATTAATTCATCTGGGAAATGATGTGTTAATTATGCAGCCAGGGAGCACCACACCAAGAACCGGGCCTTATTATATTCACAACCATGTGCTAATGACTGAATCGCTGATTGATTAACAAGACGAAAGTACTGAACTGTAATAATGGAGTAATTCTACTTGGTTCATGCTTTACTTTTCATGGATCAGCTCTCTATGTTGTGCACATAACAAGCCTAAAATCAATCACATTTTTCTTGTCGTGCAGCAAAAGATCAGCAGCAGTTTTGCGAATTGATTAGCTCGTCTGCTGAGCATTAGAGGGGAAAAAAAACATCCATTTTAGAGCTTTTTGCACATTGACACTGCTCTTGTCTCATTGCCTCGGAGTCAGGGAACGTTTCGTGCTCAAGACAGGATCAATGATATGAAGAAGACTCATGCTTTTAGCTGCTAGGAGACCACTGGATACCGAGAAAGACAAGCGCAACATTTCCTCAAGTAATGTTTTAAATACTGATGCACCAGATCAGGCTTTCTGCTCTAAATAATTGTGGTGTGATGTTGTGTTTGCTCTCAGAAAACTAAAGGGAATTAATTATGGAAAATACAAGTGCCTGGATCAATGATTTATGTAACAGAGCTAATCCCATGTGGGCTATTAGAGCTACTCAATCTTTTGCGCAGACTAATTATTTCAAAATGAATGAAGATGGAACATTGGATTCTTTCAGGAGCACCTTCCACCTCCTTACTTAACACAAGTGTAACAAATGTTTTTATGGCTATCGGGGAAATAAACAAACCTAGCTTAAGCAAAAGGAGTGTAATTATACTGTATGTGAAGTAATGTATAAAAAAGTAATATAAAGTAACTTTGTATCATCAAATACTGTATATCATATATACATTAATACAAGTGATCATGTGATAAAGTAAACGATACAGAATACAAAATATATAATTTCTCCATAATTTAAATCAGCCAAAGTTTTGATTAAAAAAAAAAAAAAAAACAATTATTAGCTTGAACAAATAGGCATATTTTACTTGGGACTGTTTGTCATGTTTACAAAGAAAACACTTCAAAGTAATGCAATTAAGTAGAACTTACTCAACTTTCCGATACTTTCGGTGTTCCTGTTAAGCATTTGACATTTTTCATTCAGTTTTATCATTGCATTTGTTAGGTATAGTTACTTGCCATTTGATGACATCTGTACATTTATTTTATTAAAATTTAATTAAAATAATATATATATATATATATATATATATATATATATATACTCACCGGCCATTTTATTAGGTATACCTGTTCAACTGATTGTTAACGCAAATTTCTAAACAGCCAATCACATGGCAGCAACTCAATGCATTTAGGCATGGTCAAGACGATCTGCTGCAGTTCAAACTGAGCATCAGAATCGGGAGGAAAGTTGATTTAAAGAGTCCCTAATACACATTGAAAAGGGTCATATTTCGGTTTTATGGGTCTCCAACAGCATACTGATATGTATGAAAGGTCAGAAAACACGTTCATGGCCTTATAATATGCGTTTATTTTTACCTAATTATCCCAGCTACTCTCATATGAATCGTTCAGCGATTCATTTGTTCCCAAACCCCTCCTTAGCGCGAAGCTAATCTGCGCTGATTGGACCAATGACAGCCTGTTGCCATTGGTCGACAGCGTTGCCATTGGTCGACAGTAAAATGCCCAGCGTGGTTTATCAAGCCCACGGGTCGCCAACATTGGTATAGGATCCGATCGCAGCGGACGCCCGAACCACGCTTCAAAGTAAACTTACTAACACCACAGTAAACAGTACCCGGTTCTCAACAGTGTTATTCCGACACCTCAGCGCCGAAAGCAGTGCAGATAAACACTAGCATTTTGCTCTTTTTAAGTATGACACACATTCAGTTTTAACCCACACAGCAGCAAAAGCTGAACTATTCTGAACCCTGACCGCTGCACGTGTGCAGGATCAGCTAACGGTGGCCATAGCAACGACAAATGGCAGTGGAACGAGCTCACAAAAGCATTTAAATCTGTTAACAAAGCAGCACGTGTCGCATTTACAACGTTGCATTAGACGCGATATGAGAATATAAAGAGTTAACCCCATACAGTACACGCGGTTACTAGTAACAAAACATGTAGATCATTTATATTTGCAATCATTGCTGTGGCACCTCATCCGTGAACTGCTATATGTTCTAAGGGCTTATCTGTACTCTGCTTTTCTAAATGATCACATCCCCAGCCGGGAGGTTGTAGCATCCTCTGTCTTCTGACAAGCTTTCCCTGCGGGATCCCGCTCTCCATTCGCAAGCCTTTTCAGTGCTGCTCACCAACCCGAAGCCCAGCGTTCAGCAGCCTGCCAGTGTACCTAATAATTTGTCCTTATTTTGCCTGCACCTCTGGTGTCTTGTCTGTCCAAGATGGAAGCAGAAACTAATGCATGAGCTGTGTAGTGATAGATCGCCCATTGTAAGCGTGCAGATTTCTAAACGACTCCTTTCCCCTCACACTTCCAGTAATTACCAGGAAGGCTCTTTAAGTTACTTTAAACGTGGCATGGTTGTTGGTACCAGACCGGCTGGTCTGAGTATTTCAGAAACTGCTGATCTACTGGGATTGTCATGCACAACCATCTCTAGGAAACTAAGACTACAAATCGCACAGAAAAATATTGGAAAAATATTGCCTGGTCTGATAAGTCTCGATTTCTGCTGTAACATTCGGATAGTAGGGTCAGAATGTGGTATCAACAACATAAAAGCCATCCTGCCTTGTATCAACGGTTAAGGCTGCTGGGGGTGGTAAAATGGTGTGGGGTATATTTTCTTGGCACACTTTGGGTCCATTAGTACCAATTGAGCATCGTGTCAATGCCACAGCCTACCTGAGTATTGTTGCCGACCATGTCCATCCCTTTATGACCACAATGTACCCATCTTCTGATGGCTACTTCCAGCAGGATAATGTGCCATGTCTCAAAGCTGGAATAATCTCAGACTGGTTTTTTGAACATGATAATGAGTTCACTGTACTCAAATGACCTCCACAGTCACCAGGACTAGAATGGGAGATTCGCATCATGGATGTCCAGCCGACAAATCTGTAGCAACTGCATGATGCTATTCTGTCAATATGGATCAAAATCTCTGAGGAATATTTCCAGTACCTTGTTGAATATATGCCATGAAGGATTAAGTCTGTTCTGAAGGTAAAATGGGCTCCAACCCGGTACTAGTAAGGTGTACCTAAGAAGTGGCCAGTGAGTTTATGTAAGTGTATGCGCTTCTGTTTTAAGAATGTAGTCGATCAAAAGGGGCTCAGTACATTTGGTGGTTGCTTCAATAATTAGATATCAATAAAAAAATCAACATGTTTTGATTGTGGAATTGTACATTATTATAGAAATATTTGATGCCTTCACGAAACATTAAATACAGCATATAAGTGTGACACGTGCTCCACAAATAAACGAAATACGATGGCTGTGCTAAGTTCTAGTCAACACAAGCTTGAATGCAGGCACAATGTCACATGGACATTTAGTGACACTGTGGGCTAAATGCCATCTAAACGCCAGCTAAATGAGCTAACAGGAAACAAAAGCTGATGTAGTGCATTCTCTATTCAGTTTCCAAACTACTCTAAAGTGCCTGGGTTCATTCATGTGTGACTATTTTATAAAAAATGAGGTTTGCTAGGGTCTGTAGGGGTGCTGTACAGTTGTGAAGTTGCCAAAGCAATTTTGCACGCAAATGAAGGAGTCACACTGGGAGACATTCATATATTTTTTTTCTATTCAGAAGGAAATGGAGTCAACTTTACTACTGTGACCAGTTTCTCCAGTTTCTTTGCTCTAGTATTTGACTATCAACAGAACATGTAAAATATAGCAAGTTTCAAGTTTGATAGAAAACCTGAAAATCTTTGACAGCCATTCAGAATATACATTATTTAAAAGGATATTTAACCAAAAAATTCAATCTCTGTCATCATTTACGCCCAATTTCAATTTTACCCCTTAGCCCTTCCCCTTACTCCTCGTTTCCACGTTCACATCCCAATTCTTTTTAGCTTGAAGGCGTAGGGCTAAAGGCAAGGGTAGATAGCCCTTGAAACAGAATTTTTTCAGGACCACCCTTGAAACCAGGGGGACGAAAATTTCCCAGAATACACGTATGTCAGGAGATGCAAATAATTTTTTTTTTCATTATTACGAATTTTTGCAACAAACAAGCACGTTTCATTACATTCATAATGACGTTCGTGTTTTACTGTTATGCTTTTAAAAAATGCTGAATTTCGCTATCTATTATCCCTAATAATTGGGACTTTCTCAACTTTTAAAGTGACGTCGGAAGCGCCAGCCAATCAGATCGCTGACGCTGAAGCCCCATGTGAATGGGGTGTTACAGATTGTACCAATCACCTTAGGACAGGGGGTTGAAATTCCGAGAGTTTTCCGGGAGAAATGACAAAACGGGAGGTGAGTCTGAAATACGGGGGACTCCTGGGAAAAACTGAGTGTTGGCAGTGTTGGAATTATCTGTCATGCATGCGTCCATGCAATTGAGGTTTGCTCTTAACCTCTATTGCATGCAAGTTTCATCACCAGACTTGAGCTTGAAGGGTCATGAAACTGTCTTTCAGTTCAAATCTACCTGAGAATTGTATTATTTTTTTAAATGCAACTTAAATGGGTGTGGAAAGTTGTGAGCAGAATGTAGGAGAGAAAGAGGAGAGCAAGCAGCGGTCATCTGTCAGTGTTCCAAATTTACTGAGAGGTGATTATATTCAAATTTAGACACACACATGCCCAATTTAACAGGGCAGAAACGTTATTGGGCTTTGTATCTGTCAGAGTTTGAATACATTATCAATATGCTGACAATCAGCTGATAGACATGACTTTTTAAATGATCCAGTTTGAGCTATGTAGTAAACTGACAATTATTAGAACCAATCACAGTCATGCATGATGAGTGTGTGAACACAATGGCCAATCAACAGTGTTCAAAGTAAAGTGTGAAATGCTGCTATATCTTCGTATTTTTTACATTTCAGTACAGAAATGTAAATTACAGTATAGTACAGCACACTCTCAGAAATAAAGGAACGCGAGTTGTCACTGGGGTGGTACCTTTTCAAAAGGTACAAATTTGTACCTAAAAGGTCCATAATAATACCTCAAGGGTACATATTGGTACCTAAAAAGTACAAAAGTGTTCCTCTTAAAATTTGTAGGTACCAATAGTTACTTTTGAGGTACCAATATGGACTCTTCAAGTACAAATGTGTACATTTTGAAAAGGTACCACCTCAGTGACAGCTCTCGTACCTTTATTTCTGAGAGTATACTTCTGACAACACTATCAGCTCTGTGACCCATCATCAATGCCTAAATACTGCACAGTCTCATAAGAAAACTCATGAATAATAACTAAATACTAAAAATGCTGGGTTCCACACAATTCCTTTATGTTGTTACAGAAATGCAAATTTAAGTTAATTGAACATAAAACAAGTTGGAACCCCCCAAAAATGAAGAATTGTGGTGATTCAGCTCATTTTAAATAAGTAGTTTTAACAAGCAGCAAAATAATTGTTTTTTTTGAGCAAAGATATAGATGTTCAATCGGATGTTGTTGAGGATTTCATTTAAATTTATATGGTAAAATTGATACCCTTTTTACAGTGTTGAAATACATTGCTATAATGTGTACAGTTGCTGAGGATAGAGTCAGTCTCTAGAGCTGAATTTCACATGATTTATTTTCAATGTACGCTGTAAGATGTAGAACAATCATAACAGTTCAGAGGAGAGTAGATTTTAAGAAATGAGGGATTTTGTTAATTATAGTCATCATCCACATGGCATAATGAGAAATGGCTTGAGTGGCTCCAAAATAATCAAAGAATATATCTGATGGAGGTTATTCGTGTTTTTCCATATACTAAAGAGTTAGTGTATTATATACATTCTTGGATAGGAGGTCAACAATCTGATTTTCTGAACAATAACTGACAATTACACATATACAAATATCTCAGCATACTAAAAAAACAAACTCAAATTTCCATACCAACACACCCACATGATTATAATTTACATAATGTTAATTTATTTGGCCTGCAAGCAGAAAACAGGAAAAAAGCATGGCTTTTTTTACTTAACCCTTGTGTGGTCTTAGAATTCTGTATTTTCTGTTCCAAAGGCTAAAGAAAAATCAGCTAAACTCTAAAATAAAGCAGCAAATTTAAACTTCAGTTTCTATTTTGCATGAAGAAACAGCCTCATCATTCATTACAAACCTTTTGTGATTGTCGTGTGAAAGAAATGTAGATTTTTCCTCATCAGTGTTCAATCAGTGGGCACCACTCGTACCTGCACTTGGGTTACACACAGTTCTTTCATGTTGTCCCAGCACAAATCGATTAAGTTAACTTAAAGAGGAACTTATGATGAAAATCATCTTTTGTACGCTGTTTGGACAGAACTGTGTGTGGTTATAGTGTGTCCATAGTCATACTGGGGTGACATAAAGACAATAAGTCTCTTTCTTTTTTTTTTTTATAATTTTTTAAAAATAGGATCCAAATCTCTTCCATTTTGAGGCCGACCGCAACGTCACTCGCCCACTGTATTGATTGACAGCCGCATATTGAGGCACAGTCTGAAAGGCACGTGGGAACAGTAGGCAGGGAGAACTAGCATTAAAAGCACAGGCAACAAACACAGCTACATTGTGTTCAGAGCAGAACAATTCCAATATTCAGATCATAATAAATAATCTAATGGGTGTTTTGAGCTGAAATCTTACAGACACATTCTGGAGACACAAAAGACTTATCTTACATCTTGAAAAAGGGGTAAAATAGGTGCCCTTTATTGTTTTTGTAAATTTAAGTGAACATAAAACAATTAAGTTGACTGCCAACAAATGCAAGAATTGTGCTGATTTGGCTCATTTTAAACTAGTAGTTGAACCAGGAATTGAACAAACTTTACTGTAAAAGTGGTATGAACATAAAGTACTGTATGATTTTTGCCCTGGAAAAAAAAAACTTATGAAATGTGTTCTTTTAACTAATTTTACATAAGTAGTTTGAACAAACAGCATTAATTGGTTGTAGTGTGTGAGTGTATGTGAATGGGAGTATAAAATAAGTGTCGGTGATAAATCAAGGGCTAAGCCAAAATAGAATGAATGAATGAATGAATGAATGAATGAATGAATGAATGAATGAATGAATGAGTATGAACAAGCAACAAAAGGTTTTTTTTACTAAAGTAAAGGTTTATATTATCAATTATTGCTGTTTTGATGGGTGTCAGTGGTTACAGTTTTGTCCTGAGGGTCCTTGGTGTAGAAAGAAAATGAGAGTGAACTATTAAAATGTCAATAAAAATACATTTTTTTGGCCAAAATGAATGCATGAATGAATTTACAAGAGATTCACAAGAGTTGTTAACTCACAGGTCCACTGAATGACCATGATTGAGGACAAAAGACCTACAACTATGAAAATCACTTTTGAAATAAATTTCTCACAAATGTATTTATTAAAAGTTAAAGCAATTAATTGATTTGTATGTTTGCCTCGCATCCATTTAAGATGGTCAGTTTATCACATAGCCAATCACCAGGGGGAAATCAAAACATTTTGGTTTCACCACTGGGCTTCAAATAGACTATGACCAAACCATATGCAGCTTTTAATTATACAGTATCCGGAAAGTATTCATAGCGGTTAATTTTTTTCCACATTTTTTTATGTTACAGCCTTATTTCAAAATGGATTAAATGTATTCATTTCCTTAAAATTCTATTTTTGTTTTGAAGTTGTTGCAAATTTATAAAAAAAAAAAGCCCTGAAAAATCATTTGACAGCCTCAAGTCTATTTTAATATGATGCCACAAGCTTGGCACATTCCTCTTTGCAGTACCTCTCAAGCTCTATCAGTTTGGATGGGAAGCGACGGTGTGCAGCCATTTTCAGACCTCTCCAGAGATGTTCAATAGGATTTAGGTCTGGACTCTGGCTGGGCCACTTAAGGACATTCACAGAATTGTTGTGAAGCCACTCCATTGATATTTTAGTGGTGTGCTTTGGGTCATTGTCCTGCAGGAAGATGAATCATCGCCCCAGTCTGAGGTCAAGAGGAAGCAGGTTTTCCTTCAGGATGTCTCTGTACATTGCTGCATTCATCTTTCCCTCTATCCTGACTAGTCTTCCAGTTCCTGCTACTGAAAAACATCCCCACAGAATCAGAATCAGAATCAGTTTTATTGCCAAGTGTGCTTCACACACACAAGGAATTTGTTTTGGCAACAGAAGCTTTCAGTGTACATAAAGTGACGAGTGACAACACAAAATTAAATACAAGAAAAGAAAAGGCAATAAACATTAAACATTAAACAGAGATGCAGTTAGTCAAAAAGATCTGGATGTTGAATTGTATGTACAGATATGTTGTAAATATACAGGTTATAAGGTGCTGTGTACAAGTGCGTATGATAAAGTATTGCACGTTTATTGCACAGTAGGGGAATATTTAACTGTTCATGAGGTTGATGACCTGAGGAAAGAAACTTTTCCTGTGTCTGGCTGTTTTTGTGCTTGGTGCTCTGTAGCGCCGACCAGACGGTAACAGTTCGAACAGGTAGTGTGCTGGGTGTGAGGCGTCCAGAGGGATTTTACGAGCCCTTTTACTCACTCTGGAGGAGTACAGTTCTTGAAATGTAGGAAGTGTAGTGCCAGTGATTCGTTCAGCAGTCCGGACTATTCGCTGTAGTCTAGCAAGGTTGGTTTTGGCAGCTGAGCTGAACCAGACGGTGATTGAAGTGCAGAGGATGGATTGGATGACAGCTGAGTAGAACTGTACGAGCAGCTATTGTGGCAGGTTGAACTTCCTCAGCTGACGAAGGAAGTACAGTCTCTGCTGGGCTTTCTTTACAATGGAGTCTATGTGAATGTCCCACTTCAGATCCTGAGAGATGGTGGTGCCCAGGAACCTGAATGACTCTACTGCAGCCACAGTGCTGTTCATGATGGTGAGTGGGGGGAGTGCAGGGGGGTTTCTCCTAAAGTCCACTATCATCTCCATTGTTTTGAGCGTGTTCAGCTCCAGGTTGTTGTATCTGCACCATAAAGCCAGCCGCTCCACCTCCTGTCTGTATGCAGACTCGTCACCGTTCCGGATGAGGCCGATAACAGTAGTGTCATCCGCAAACTTCAAGAGCTTAATGGAGGGGTCTTTTGTAGTGCAGTCGTTTGTGTACAGGGAGAAGAGCAGTGGGGAGAGAACACATCCCTGGGGGGCACCAGTGCTGATGGTGCGGCTGTCGGATGTGATTTTGCCCATTCTGACTAGCTGTTGTCTATCTGTCAGAAAGCTGGTGATCCATTGACAGACAGAGCTAGGGACAGACAGCTGGGTCAGTTTGTTCTCGAGCAGTGATGGGACGAACAGTTGTGAACTGAAGTCCACAAACAGTATCCTTGCGTAGTTTCCTGGTTTGTCCAGATGTTCTAGGATATAATGCAGTCCCATGTTGACTGCATCATCCACAGACCGGTTTGCTCTATAGGCAAACTGCAGGGGGTCCAGCAAAGGTCCAGTGATGTCCTTCAGATAAGCTAGCACCAGTCTTTCAAATGACTTCATGGCCACAGATGTTAAGGCAACAGGTCTGTAGTCATTGAGTCCTGTGATCTTTGGTTTCTTTGGTATTGGGATGATGGTGGAGCATTTGAAGCAGGATGGAACTTTGTGCTGTTCCAGTGATCTGTTGAAGATCTGTGTGAAAATGGGAGCCAGTTGGTCCGCACAAGTTTTCAGACAGGCTGGTGAAACACCATCTGGACCTGGTGCTTTTCGTCTCTTCTGTTTACTAAAGATCTGACGCACATTATCTTCACTGATCTGAAGGGCCGGGGTGGAGAAGGAGATGGCTGGAGGTGTTGATGGCTGTTTACTGAGGATCTGATGCCCATTATCCTCACTGATCTGAAGTGCAGGGGGTGAGAGGGAGATGGCTGGAGGTGTTGATGGCTGTGTAGGGAGATGATCCGGGTGGGTGTGAGGTGTCTGGTCAGAGGTGTCAAATCTACAATAGAAGATATTCAGCTCGTTTGCAAGATGCTTGTTGCTGTCGATACTGGAGGATGGCGTTTTATAATTTGTGATGTCTTTCAGGCCTTTCCATACTGATGCAGGGTCGTTGGCAAAAAACTGGTTTTGCAGCATGATGCTGCCACCACCATGCTTCACTGTAGCGATGGTAATAGCCTGGTGACGAGTGCCTGGTTTTCTCCAAACATAACGCCTGACATTCACTCCAAAGATATCAATTTTAGTCTATCAATTTAGATAATCAATTTTATCAGACCAGAGAATTTAGTTTTTTAGGGTCTGAGAGTCCTTCAGATGCCTTTTGGCAAATTCCAAGCGGGCTGCTATGTGTCCTTTTAATAAGGAGTGTCTTCCGTCTGGCCACTCTACCATACAGGCCTCATTGGTGGATTGCTGCACAGATGGTTGTCCTTCTCTAAGGTTCTCCTCTCTCCACAGAAGAATGCTGGAGCTCAGACAGATCACTCTCCCCTGATCACTCAGCTTAGATGGCCGGCCAGCTCAAGGAAGAGTCCTGGTGGTTTCAAACATCTTCCACTTATGGATGATGGAGGCCACTGTGGTCTTTAGAACTTTCAGATCAGCAGAAATTTTGCTGTAACCTTCCTCAGCCTTGTGCTTTGAGACAATCCTGTCTCTGAGGTCTACAGACAATTCCTTTGTCTTCATGCTTGGTTTGTGCTTTGACATGCACTGTCAACACTGGGACCTTATATTGACAGGTGTATGCCTTTTCAAATTATGTCCAATCAACTGAATTTACCACAGGTGAGCTCCAATTAAGCTGCTGAAATATCTCAAGAATGATCAGTGGAAACAGAATGTACCTGAGCTCAATTTAGAGCTTCACGGCAAAGACTGTGAATACTTATGTACATGTGATTTTTCAGGTTTTTTATTAGTAATAAATTTGCAACATAAAAAAAAATCACATTGTCATTATGGGGTATTGTGTGTAGAATTTTGAGCAAATAAATTGAATTTAATCCATTTTGGAATAAGGCTGTAACATAAAAAATGTGGAAAAAGTGAAGCGCTATGCATACTGGATGCACTGTAATAAACACCACATAATGATCTGCTGATGTAGATAAAATTGCTGTCTCTGTTGTGATCAAGTTTGAGAACACAAGTGGTCGACGCTCCGTGTAAAAGAGTGCAATTTTAGAAAGCATCAAATGTGATCTCTGTGCAGCTCCAGTATTCCTGCTGGCCTTCATATAGTGCTTGACCATGAAGTGGTAGAGTTGCCCCTCCTCCAGTCAACACACACCTATTATGCAATTTCTCCTGAGACTGACTGCTTGGCATTCAAAGGTTATCAATTATACTCCTCTGGTAGAGTGCTGTATGATCTGCTGTGGAAAGAGCACTCCCGCTTACTTGTGTAAGAGCTAAGCTAAAGCTAACACCACACCGGCTCTCTTTACCCAGCATCTTCCTCGCCAATGTATGGTCCCTGGTGAACAAAATGGATGAGATTAGACTGCGCATCAACCACAGCAAAAGATTATGGAACTGTAATGTCATGATTTTCACAGAAACATGGCTAAACAGCGGGATACCAGACAACGCTGTATCTTTAACTGAGCATCAGACATTCCGAGCAGACAGAGCGGCGGATGACTCCGGTAAGACCCGAGGCGGAGGATTATGCATTTATATTAACAAAGCGTGGTGCACAAACTCTGTCATCGTTGGGAGACATTGCTCTGTTAACCTGGAATTTCTGATGGTCAAATGCAGACCGTTTTATCTGCCACGGGAGTTCACCTCCACCTTTATAATCGCTGCTTATATTCCACCCGATGCTGATGCAAAGCTTGCTATGAATGAACTTCATGCAGCCATCAGCAAACAACAGACTGCTCACCCGGAGGCTGCTTTTATTGTTGCGGGGGATTTTAATCACTCAAACTTAAAGACAGTGCTCCCCAAATTCCATCAAAACATTTTCTGTCACACACGGGGAAACAAGACTTTGGACCAGGTATACACAAACATGGCTGAAGCCTATGCTGTTACCCCCCTCCCCCACCTGGGTCAATCAGATCACCTTTCTTTGTTCCTCACCCCCCGATACTCACCCCTCATCAACCGTGTGAAGCCATCAGTGAGGACCATCAAAGTGTGGCCAGCGGGGGTAGACTCCACACTCCAGGACAGGTTTCAACACACAGACGGGAGTATGTTTGCTTCCCAGGCACATCTGAAAGACTCTCTGCCATCCACACTGGACCCACATCAGTTTGCCTACCGGGGCAACAGGAGCACAGAAGATGCAGTCTCCATAGCACTGCACTCTGTACTCACACACCTGGACAATAAAAACACATACGCACGAATGCTGTTTGTTGACTTCAGCTCAGCATTCAACACTGTCATACCCTCTAAGTTAATGATCAAACTTAGAGACCTGGATATAGACACGTCTCTCTGTAACTGGGTTATGGACTTTCTGACTAACAGACCTCAGAATGTTAGATCAGACCACATCTGCTCCACCACCGTCACACTCAACACTGGTGTACCACAGGGCTGTGTGCTGAGCCCTTTCCTCTACTCCCTTTTCACCATCGACTGTAGGCCTGTGAACAGATCCAACGCCATCATCAAATTTGCAGATGACACCACAGTGATTGGTCTAATCAGCAACAATGATGAGACTGCCTACAGGGAGGAGATACAGCATCTGGCCACGTGGTGCACCAACAATAATCTGCTCCTTAACACCGACAAGACCAAGGAGCTCATTGTGGACTTCAGGAAGGGACGAACAGGCTCACATGATCCCATCTACATCAATGAGATGGCCGTCGAGCCTGTATCATCCTTCAAGTTCCTGGGGACCCACATCTCCAAGGACCTTTCCTGGACCACCAACACCTCCAGCCTGGTCAAGAAGGCTCACCAGCGCCTATTTTTCTTAAGGCAACTTAAGAAGAACCAGCTGTCATCAGCCGTCTTGGTGAACTTCTACCGCTGCACAATAGAAAGCATCCTGACGAACTGTGTCACAGTCTGGTATGGAAGCTGCTCTGTTGCGGAGCGTAAGGCACTGCAGCGGGTGGTGAAAACTGCCCAACGCATCACAGGGACCACACTGCCAGCCATAGAGGACATCCAGAGGAAACACTGTCTGCGCCGAGCACGCAGTATTCTTAAAGATTCCTCTCACCCTGCTCACAGACTGTTTTCTCTCCTGCCTTCTGGCAGGCGCTTCAGGCTCCCCCGGACAAAAACCAGCAGACTAAAGAACAGCTTCTTCCCCAGAGCTGTCTCCCTCTTGAACTCTGCTCCCCACTGACTTTTTGCCCCCCTAATACACCCCACTCTCCTCTCCTCATAACTCAGACTCATCATAATCACTGCACTACTTAACATTTGCACATTTAAAAATTGCACATATTCATTGCACTGATTCATTTATCTGAACTGTACACACCTACTGCACATGTACATTTGTAAATTATGTACACATCCACTGTACATATACATTTGTAATTATGTTTATCTATCTGCACACTTCTGATTATTAATAGCAACCTGTACATTTATCCATCTATTGTAAATCTCTGTTCATAGCTAACACAACCTGTATATAATGTTCATAGTACATCCATTTGTAAATATCACCATAATTTTTCTATAACTGCACTTTATAACTTATACCTGTATCCTGCACTTGCTGCTATTGCACTCCTGGTTAGACCTAAACTGCATTTCGTTTGCTTGTACTTGTACATGTGTGATGACAATAAAGTTGAATCTAATCTAATCTAAAAAGAAAAATCTGGCCCTTTCTTTTATATATTAGAAATGTTTTTTTGTAAACACTGTAATGTATCCTTCCACTGCTATGCAGATGATACTCACAATTCATTGTTGATCATTTCTTGGCCTGTCTACAGGCAATCAAAGCCTTTAAATTTTTTTTAAATAAATGAAAATAAAACTGAGATCATTTTACCCTTGTCTGATTATGAACTTGATGGATACGAAGCACAGAGTTCCAGAACATACCCACCGATTGTGTAGTCATCAAGGATTATTGGCAGTGCAATGGTGTTTAGGACCCAAACAAACTCCCCCAAAATTTTAATTCAATTCAATTCATGTTTATTTCTATAGATTTTACAACGTAGATTATGTCAAAGCAGCTTAACATAGAAGTTCTAGTAAATTGAAACTGCATCGGTCCCGTTTTCAGAGTTAAAGTTCGGTTTAGTTCAGGTCAGGTCAGTGTGGTTTAATTTTTTACTGCTGACAGTCCAAACACTGAAGAGCAAATCCATCGATGCGCAGCTCCACAAGTCCCAAACCAAGCAAGCCAGTAACGAGGAACAAACTTCACCAATTGATAAAGTGAAGTATCAGTTGGGCACCACCATTTCTCCTCTGCCCAAACTTCTTGTGCAGAACTGCAGTCTAGGCACCAGAGGCTGGAGAATGCTGGATGTCCATAGTGGAGAACTACAGGTGTGAGTAGGTCACCGGCGGGGTGATCAGGCTGGCCCACAGGATTAATGCAAAGACTCATCTGTCACTGGATCTTTCAGGAATCAGTCTTAGCTCTCCGCTCCTCCATGATCACCACAGCATCAGCTCAGGATACGGCCTAAGACAGTAGAGTGTAGAGTAAGACAGTAGACAGTAGAGTAAGACACTCTAAGACAGTAGAGTGTGTTCTACAGGTGGCTGTCAAGCCCGCTCACTTGCGTGGAGCACACTCTTGCATCATTGCACCATTACGTTATGTGATGCAGTGTGTATATGCTTTACTAAAAAGATAGTTCTTTAATCTAGTTTTGAACTGAGAGAGTGTGTCTGAGCCTCGGACATTATCAGGTAGGCTATTTCAGAGTTTAGGAGCCATAAATGAGAAGGCTCGACCTCCTTTAGTAGTATTTGCTAGTCTAGGTACTACCAGAATCCCTGAGTTTTGAGATCTTAGAGAGCGGGTTGGATTGTAGCGAGACAGAAGGTTTGTTAGATAAACATGAGCTATATTATTTAACTTTAACTTTGTTGGGCTGTTAAAGTTAATTTTGGTGAGCTGTTTTGAGCTGCCAAAAGGAACTCAAAAAAGGCCAGATTTTTTTAGTTTTTTTTTATTTAGTTTGAAGTATACCAAAGCCTTTAAATTTGGTTTATTTTTTGTCCTTTAGCCAAAACTGTCTTTTTTTCTGCTGATTTTGAGAAAAAACTTGGTAAAGGTCTTCTCACAAACTGATTACTATAATTATAATATATTAATTTTGTTATTAAGTAAACAGCATTGGTGCATCTTCAAAAAGTACACAATGTTGTCAGCCTATAGGGAGTCTATAAATTTAAGTCAGATACACTATTTTTAAAATCGCAAAAAAAGGTTCTTGTTTTGATCCAGATTTTGCAATAAGATCTTGTTAGTTGTTTTTAAGGAGCTGCATAATTTTGCCCTTTTCTACTTTGTGAATATTTTACAGTCCCAATATAATAGGGGTGTGCAAACTTTTTATTATGAAGGGCCAAAAACCAAACCTGATTGAGGGCTGTGGGCCGAAGCTAAATATACCTAACTGTACTACACCAACATTTCCATAAGTAATTTCCTAGTTTATTTCATAATTTTATAACTGATGCTGTATATTTGAAGAGAAAGTATAATGAATTTATTACAGTAAAAACATAAACAATGCCATTAATGACACAATGGAGTTCAATGCTGAATACACTAAGCTGCCACCTGCCTTTTTGTTGCGTGACAGTATTTACATAAAAAAAATCAGATTTATTTACAAAACAAATTACAAAATAAACATACAAAAGGGTTACATTACATTCAAAATGACTATCTTTGTCAAACATATTCACTCCAACCACCTCCCCATCATTCTCCCTTTCTTCTCAAATAGGATGGTGGGCTTAGTCCCTTTATTAATCAGGTGGAACCGAGGAATAAACTGCCATCCTATCCAGCATACGTTTTACATAGCAGATGCCCTTCTAGCTGCAACCCAGTACTGGGAAACACCCATACACACTCATTCTCACACACACACACACACACACACACACACACACACACACACACACACACACTATGGCCAATTTACTTTCTTCAATTCAGTGCATGTCTTTGGATTGTGGTGGAAACCGGAGCACCCAGAGGAAACCCATGCGAACACGGGGAGAACATGCAAACTCCACACAAAAATGCCAATTGACCCAGCCGGGACTCGAACCAGTGACCTTCTTGCTGTGAGGCGAAAGTGCTAACCAGTTAGAACATATAAACAAAATCTCTTAATATAGACATCTTGCTCAAATGGTCCGGACACACTTTACAATAAGGTTTCCTTAGTGAATGTATTTACTAACATAAACTAATTATAAATAATAATTTGTACAGCATTTATTAATCATAGTTCAACATATACTAAAGCTTTATTAAAATCCAAATTCATGCTTGTTGACATTAGTTAATGTACTGTGATTTAACATGAACTAACAATGAGCAACTGTATTTTCATTAACTAATATGAAGAAATACTGTAGTAAATGCATTAACCAACAATAACTAAAACAACCTTATATTGTAAAGTGTTACCAATGGTCCAATGCGAACCCAACTGCAGGAAGAGAACATATTCTGGCTTTACGTCATATATCCTATCATACCGTGAAAGAAACTGTGAAAGGGTAATCAGAAAACGATGGTGTTGCTATATGTGTGACCAAACGGATATAACCTGTTCATCGGCTCTTTCAAAAAAGCTTTTTTGGTATTGACTGGTTCTGACACTGGTATGGCGTCAGATGTGATGTCAATAAAATGCGAATGTAATGGGAATATTAATATAAGAAATAATATTCAGTGCTGAAGTGAAACGAGAGGCAGAATGCATTGATGTTTTTAGATGAGTCTCATCACATGTGACCAGCAGGGCACAATTCAGTGGCTCGAATGGAGCAGTGCTGTTGTGACAGGAGGTGGTCGTTCAGAAATATGATTCAAGTCGAGACCTCCCTTACAAAAAGAAATACTGCAGGTTTAGTTCATTTCTGAAAAGTGCAGTTTTTTGGACATGAATAAACTTTATTATTTAAGTATATTGCAGTATTCCTGCAATACAACTGAAGTATTACAATTCAACCAACTGCAGTACATCTACTGCAATACAACTGAAGTACTACTACAGTGCAAGTGCAGTACAACTACTGCAATAGTACTGAAGTGATACTACTGCTATAATGCAGTACAACTACTGGAATAGTACTGAAGTG
>CAIGQZ010032903.1:9355112-9377036 GCA_903798205.1 Danio tinwini | reverse complement strand
TATATATATAAACAGTGGGGGTGGAGGGGGAAAGTAATCAACACATCACCGTTTTTCCTCAGAAAACCTATTTCTAAAGGTGCTGTTGACTTGAAATTTTCCCCGGCTGTTGGTAACAACCAAAGAAATCCATATATGCAAAGAAAACAATATTAATTGGTTTACAAACTAAGTTATGTGTAATAAAATGAAATGACACAGGTATTGAACACATGAAGAAAGGGAGGTGTTTAAAGGCAGTGAAAGCCCAGTAAGAAGCTGAAATCTCTCAGTAGTTTTTCAGAAACCCCCTGCCCTTCGCCATTGCAAATTTATATTAGCAGCTTCAGTCCAACATCTACATTACCAGGATGATGAAGATGAAACCAGGATGGACATTTCAGCAAGACAATAATCCACAACACAGCCAAGGAAACTCAAATGCTTTCAGAGAAAGAAAACCAAGCTGTAATACAAAAGAATACAAATTAAAGATCAGATTTGATTGATGAGACCGACAGAACCATAAAAATTTGTACTCTATTGAAGTCTGTGAAAAAAAAAAAATCACACCTGAGCAATGCATGTGAATTCATTCTTCATATGAGGGTTGTCTTTTAGCTGCCATTATATAAAGTATTAAATACTTTTCAGTAGTACTGTACTTTCTCTTTGGGTCATTACATTGTTATTACACATAACAATTTTTGCTGATTTATTGTTGTTGTCTTGTTATATTTTTATGTTTGTATTGTTTGGGTTTTGACCAAAATCCGGTTCAATTCAATGTCAACAGCTCCAATTATTATCAGCATATTTTTCCCAGAAAAAAAAATTATGTGTTAAATACTTTCCCCCACTATATATATGTACTGTTTACTCCATTACATCTCCAAAATGAAGCTGAGTAAAACATAACTTAAAAGAGAAGAAATTGTAACCCCCTTAAAGACAAGATAGTGGGGTTTAATTTGTGATAAAGCTTCATTTTTTTTAAAATAACAATTTATTTGTGAGTTGGACTGAAATATGTGAATTCTTCAGAGTGAGTCTCTGGTAAACACCTCACTGTGTCAAATGACCAGATCAGATTGGGTCTCCAGTGAACAACTCACTGATTGAAGTGATTGGTTCAGATTGAGTCACCCAGTAAACGATTCAACGGGTGTCCAAACTCAGTCCTGGAGGGCTGGTGTCCTGCATAGTTTAGCTCCAACTTCTTTAACCACACCTCCCTGGAAGTTTCTAGTATACCTAGAAAGAGCTTGATTAGCTAGTTCACGTGTGTTTATTTGGGGTTGGAAATAAAATATGCAGGACACTGGCCCTGGATTAAGTCGAAAAGAAAATGAATGAATAAATATATGAATGAATATTCTATTGTAATGGGTTGCAGCCGGAAGGGCATCTGCTGCATAAAACATGTGCCAGAGAAGTTGGCAGTTCATTTCTATATTCATTCATTTTCTTTTCGGCTTAGTCTCTTTATTAATCTGGGGTTGCCACAGCGGAATGAACCGCCAACTTATGCAACATATGTTTTACGCAGCGGCAACCCATCACTGGGAAACACCCATACATTCTCATTCACACATATACACTACGACAATTTAGCTTACCCAATTCACCTGTACCACATGTCTTTGGACTGTGGGGGAAACCAGAGCACCCAGAGGAAACCCACGCGAATGCGGGGAGAACATGCAAACTCCACACAGAAATGCCAACTGACCCAGCCGAGGCTCGAACCAGCGACCTTCTTGCTGTGAGGCGAGATCGCTGCCCACTGCGCCACCACGTCACCTCATATATATATATATATATATATATATATATAAAACATATTTTACATATTTGTAATTACAATCATTGAAAAAATGGCAATTTGTGCAATATTTTGACATGTATGACATATTTTATATATAAACTAGTATGTCACATATATAATTTGCATATTTTTCCAAATATATGATTTCTATTTTGGGATCTGTGTTTCCATCAGTCTGGTCTTGTAGATTTGGCCACAGATTCTCCTCCACAGCACAGTGATGTTTTTAAACATCTTGGAAAGAACCTTTTGTCAATGTGAATCCAGCCCCGACATTGGTCTGCTGTTATGCTGTAATTGTGCTTTTTTACAGTAATGTCAAATATGAAAACATTATCTATAAATGTGGTACATAGAACAAAGACACCATATATATATATATATATATATATATATATATATATATATATATATGGAATAAGCATGAATAAAGATTAAATCTATAGATAATGTATTGCAGTTGGGTCATCTTCTGTGGTAACTGATGTCATTTAATCTATCTTGAACATTTCATCATCTAAAAATGTAATATTGTACATCAGTTTCCACGCATTGAGAGTAATGCAACAGTTATGTATTATTTTGAGCGCTTGTATCAGCTGATAGTTGCATCATATTAATTAAATGAATACTCAAGCTATTTCAAATGTAATGTGTGAGTTGCATTTTGAAATGAGATGAATTTGATGTTCAAGTGTTATTCAAGTTATATTGTATCCATGCATTTGAAGAAAGAGTTAACAGCTTTGCAAAAATGTGAATTTTGTGTCTAGAGTTTTGAAAATTTACACTAGGGTTCTGAATTTTGTGGCAAAACGATTGCAAAAAAAAAAAAAAAAAACTATAGTAAACACACTGACTAATAGAACCTCATTGTAAAATGTGACTAGAATTTTCTAAATGAGATCCTAGTTGCAAATAGTGTTCAAATCCTAGATACAAATTTTCTCAATAGGCATTAACCACCTTTCATGTAATTATGCACCTGAATACGGCCAGAAGAGCTACTGTATATAATCAGCTTCTTTCATGGAAATCACATCCACAAGTCTCCCTAATAGACACAGTCCTGTAAATCAGATATTTTATTGCTTGTTACTGGAAAGGTGTGATAGTGTTTATTGCACATGCTATAAGTGATGGATGATAAGGTCACCAGAATAATCAGCCAAGCCGTGCTTATTGATCTCAGATTGACTGGAAAGGCACAAGGTCATTTACTCTATTAGCTTAACACAAACACGCATCAATGCTTACATGATTTTTACACTGTTTTTATGTATACTCTACCTGTACATAACTGACTCTTACTTGTGCTTCATGGACAGTTCCCACTTTTGTCTGTGAAGGATTTATACACTGTCACTGAGATGTCTTCAGCAAATAATTACACTTGAATGAAGCAGCAATCTCATTCTCGGCTGTCTAATTAAGCGTCTTGATTAAGTGCCCCTTGAGTCAAATATTTAAATAATTTTATTGCGTTCTTGATCAGAGGACGGAAGAGACCAATTGATCATAGTAAGAGGTTTGACGTCATGTTTAATTTGATGCGAATGAAATCAAAGCTCCGAAGGGTTTGATTGTGTTCAATAAATAAGTTAAATAAGTTGACTTACTATAAGTTATCACTGTACTTGAACAAACTATTGAAAACGGTAAGAATTACAATTTTTTTTTTTGCATTATATGTTTTTTAAATGTTAGGTTTAAATATGCAAGCAGTGTTATTAAACTACTTATCCACTGAAAGTAAATTTTTTGGTCATTTACAGTTACTTAAAATATACAATGGGGAAAACAAGTGTTGAACACATCATGTTTTTCCTGGAAAAAAAGCCTCATTTTGGTGAAAACCCAAACAATACAAACATATAAATATAACAAAACAAAAAAATCTGAACAATTAGTTACTGTATGTGTAATAACAATGAAATGACACAAGGAGAAGGTGCTGAACTACTAAAATCTATTTAATGCTTTATATAAAAGGCTTTTTTGCTAATGGCAGCTTAAAGATGACTCTCAGCAACAGACTTCAACAGAGTTTAAAAATCTTGATGGTTCTGTGTGTCTCATCTATCAAATCTGATCTTTAATTTGTATTCTCTATTAGATTCACATCAGGTGATAGGCTGGGCCATTCTACAGCTTGATTTACTTTTTCTGAAAGCATTTGAGAGTTTCCTTGGCTGTGTTTTGGATCAAACAAATTGCCCACCCTGGATTTATCTTCATCATTCTGATAATTTAGATATTGTACTGAAACAGCTGATATTATTTTACACTGAGAAAGGGCAGAGGGTTGCTGAATAAAGTGAGTGATTTCAGCTGTTATCTGGGCTTTCACTGCCTTTCTACACCTCCTTTTCTTAATGTGTTCAATACTTTTTTCCCTTTCATTTTATTTTATTACACATAACTTCATTTGCAATCTAATTAGTTTAGTTTTCTTTGCATAATTGGATTTCTTTGGTTGTTACCAACATTCAGGGAAAATTCAAGTCAACAGCACCTTTAGAAATTTGTAAAAAAAAAAAATGGTGACATGTTCAGTACTTATTTTCCCTGCTGTACATCCCATAAATAAGTTCAATAGTTATTTATAAATAAAATCAGAAAAGTAGAACAATTATATTTTTGTTATTCAAGTATATTTTACTGAATAATTCTGTTTAAAATAAAGAAAGTTCAATTTGTCAGACACATGCTTAAAAAGCAATGAATTGAGTCAGATATGATTCAGTGACACTAAAGAGTATGTTGAAATATTATGTTTATTTGAAACATTTCATGTTTTTAATTTAAGTTTTTCAGAGTATTTCTACTTGTTATAAGTATTAAGAATGATATTTTTTGTAATAAAAATGCTCAAGTATTACACATTTTTAAACAAAGGTAAGGGCCCTATTTGCATCTGATTTAAATAATTAAAAATTAAATGTTTAATTTATATAATCAATGCGTTGAGATTTATGGGGATTTTAATTAGTGCTGAGTAAATAAATAACTTTTTTTTGTAAAATGTAATTACTTTTTAGTCTTAGTAATTAGAAAAGCAATCTTAATCAAATGTTAAATTGTGTAATTGAAGAGTTCAGATGGCGTCTGAAATCTCCTCTAACATTTTTTTTTTATCAGCCTGCTACAGTATGTTGATGTTGACTTATTTCACTTTAAAGACCATGAAAATATTATTCTTGATCATAAAAGAGAAATTACTGCTCCTACTGTGCAGGAGCCTGAAAAAAACGCTCATTTTAGGGGAAAATTTGAGATGGCATATAGAGGTTTTTGCATTTGAACTCTTCAGTTAGAAATTAATTCATTTTTTGAAGTAACTTACATGCAAACTTCTAGTGCTACATGCAAATAGAGCATTATTTCATAACCTTATTAACTAATTTGCATACATTTCTTGCAAAATAAATTGAACATTGGATGAAGTCAGTTTTAAAAATTATTATTTCATTTTATTTAGTTTTTAGTTTCTTTCATATTAGAGTCAAATGTTTTCACAGTGGCACTTTGAATTCTCTTTTTGCCATTGCATGAATGAGAAAATAATGTGAACAAACAGAAGAAGCATTTTCATCTGTTTTATATGATATTCTTATCTGCTCCATCTGAGGTTCCTGAACCTTTTCAATTTGCCAAGCCTACAGCATAAATCACTAATGTACAAAACATAACTGAATTCCCTCCAGGATCTCCTGTTCATTTGCTGCTAACAAAAACTGAAAATAAAGGTTATTATTATATTTGACGTCATAAAAAAAGGAATAAATAAATATGCAATGTTATGTAACTGGCAGGGGAATGTACATTTATAGAACTCTGGAATAGCCTTCCTGATAATGTCCGAGGCTCAGACACACTCTCACTCTTCAAAACTAGATTCAAGACCTATCTTTTTAGCAAAGCATACACTCAGTGAATTACATAGCGGTATGACGCATGATGTGCCCCACACACGATTTTGCTTCTTGTTAATATACACTATGAACAGCAGCTACGCTAATTATTCTCCTTATTCTGTATTTCCACCTGGCGGTACTCATCTCGAGACCCTCAGACTATGCAGTGCCACTGATGCGATCCAAGACCAGCGACGAGACGATCCCAAGGTTTCTGGACCAGGCCGTATCCTGAGCTGCTGCTGTGGTGGTCATGATGGAGAGCATGAGACTGATTCCTGTGATGCTCCAAGGACAGACGTGTCTTTGCTGAGGTCCAGCTACTGCGCCTAGACTGCAGCTCTGCACAAGACGTTTGGCCATAGGAGAAATGGTCGTGCTCAACTGAGCCTGGTTTCTCTCGAGGTTTTTTAAATTCTTCACTTTCGCCAATTGGTGAAGTTTTTTCCTCGACGCTGTTGCCACTGGCTTGCATGGTTCGGGATCTGTAGAGCTGCGCATCGATGGAATTGCTCTTCAGTGTTTGGACTCTCAGTAGTGATTATTAAACCACACTGAACTGAGCTAAACTAAACTGAACTTAAACACTGAAAACTGAACTGACACTGTTTCAATTCACTATAAACTTCCATGTGAAGCTGCTTTGACACAATCTACATTGTATAAGCGCTATACAAATAAAGATGAATTGAATTGAATTGAATAGAACATATAATGGGGATTATATTGGCGAAATAGGATAATATTTGAGACTTGTACCTAGGAAGAAATATTTTAATCATTACTCAAGATTATGATATACAGTTGAAGTTAGAATTACTAGCCCCATTTGAATTTTCTTTTTTAAATATTTCCCAAATGATGTTTAACAGAGCAAGAAAAATTTCACAGTATGTCTGATTAATATTTTTTCTTCTGAAGAAAGTCTTATTTGTTTTATTTCGGCTGGAATTTTATTTCCAATATTTCGGCCAATTTACCAGACATTACAAACTATGTCAGTATCAGATATTTATGGTGTAAACGTGTGTATACAAATGTTTGATGTGTGATGGCTTACACAATGAAAAGTTATTAAGAAGTGAAATTGAGAATTTGACAGTTTAAATGAGAATCAACTCCTCAGTTTTGATCAACAACCCATATGCAGTAGGTTTTTGTCCAAACTACAGACAATTAATTGGACTTACTATTTATACCTTTGCAATTTGCTTAAATGAATAAGAAATGCCATCTTATTCAGCAATCTAAACTTTTTGTTTTGAAAAATTTAAAACTCATGCGAGAATTGAGCCGAAACAATTAAGAAAAACTGTAATAATTGGCAGGTAATAAGCCAGTAGTTATTAGCATGAATTGTGACCTAAACTGAAGTGTTACTATATATTCTACCAAAACCTATTTATATGTAAACCACAAATCATACCACAACGTTCATAGTTTAAACATTAATGTGTGGTGAACATAATGAATGATGTTTTGCCATGCAGTAATGGACTCTTTATGATCTCTTAAATGTCTGGCAAACATATTTTTTTCTGAGCAGAGATGTTAATATATGAGATGTATGAGAATCACTGTTAAGAAAAAAAATGAACTTTGAGAGCTGTAGTAAATACCCTTGTCTGAATTGACATCTCTGAATGTGTAGAAATAGCAGCGGGTACTTAATTGTGTTCGAAAAGCTTTTAGATTCCCCGTCAACAGCTAATGTGCAGAACAAGCCAATTGAAGCTTCATTTTCTTGATGCAGCATTACTGATGAGCACTTGTTGTAATATTGAAGCTTTTTACACTTTCATGACTGGTTTGCTCCACATTTATGTGAAAATGTTTGGGTTTTATTTTTGTAATGAACAGCTTTTGTCCATGATTTATAAACATGAACTCAGTGCATGCTGTGAAAAAATAGTGCCTTTCTAGGCTCATTTATACTTATTACCAAAATACTTAGCTCCTGTGACTGATAAAACGGTAGGATTTAACAAAGTTTAGACAGCAGGCTTTACATAAAATGAAAGATGTTTTGAAGAAAGCCTCTAAAAGCAAAAAAATATATTTTTTTCATCATTCAGACTGTAATAACTTTAGAAGTACATCACGATTGATTTGTTTTTATTACACATGCTTCAGTGCTTCTCTCATTCGTTTGATTTCAAGTTGCTTATTTTATTTTATTTTTTTGTGGAAGACATTAAACTTTAATTCGCAATTAATGATGCAGCTCTCTCATTGATCCTCTGGGGGGAAATACAGTTTGAACTAGTATAAAACATCTCTTAAGTGCTGGTTGAAACTATGCTAAACTGGCTGGGGTCATTTTATCTCCTGATTTATTTGCATGTATTAAAATATTATGCATGTCCGAGAGGAATACCAGTGCACTTTTTTATTGAAATTCACTGTCAACATCAAATTCAAAATATCCAACATAGCACTTGCTGTGTAGCTACAGTACATTATGCATTATAAATGAACTCAAGACAGATAAAGAAACATTCTGTATTCAATACACATAAGCTCAATCAGCAGCCTTTGTGGCAATTGTTTGATTTTTTTTTTATCCTTTCCAACTTTAACAATTCTGATTGTTCTAGATTCCTGGTTTTCATCCCAAGGTAGTAAAAAAATAAATTATTTATGTTTGATATATTTATTCTGTACCGGCTGAATACCATGACAAACTCAGAACTAGGCCATATAAAAAGTAAGGACTTGTTGGAAATATGAAATATTGGTCATACAGTGGTTACAAACCTTTGTGAGTTTATATTTTTCTGTTTAAAAAAATATAGATATTTTGAAGAATGTTGGAAAATGGTAGTCAGTGGCTACTGGGGTATTAAATCATTATATTTTCGTACAAGTGGAGCGTGAATAAATGATATCAGAATAAAATTTTTGGCTATATATATATATATATATATATATATATATATATATTACCATTTCTGTCTGGTTCTTGGCTGATAGCCGTGCAATATTCTGCAAATAACAGCACTCAACCAACCTCTTTACCCTTGTGTAATACTCCATCCTCATACAGCGGCAAGCAGAGGACACTCTACAGTTTGACAAATATTGCTGCTGTTGGACAACATAATGCACTTTTAAGGCTTTTTTAGTAGAGAATGTAGTTGTTTAGATTGCAACTATGCAGTTTATCTATAAGAATAATGCTATTTTTAAATATTTATAATATGTCCTTAGGGGATCACTGAATCCATTGCAAAATTAACCAAAAGTTGCAAATTTTTGCGAAAATGTAAATAATCTCATAAAAAATCCAACTTCAAACCATAATCATTAATCCATAATCATATTATATTTATTTTAGTTTGCAATTTATTGTTTCACATGACTTATAGACTTTGCATATGCAGCATATGTGATGTATTTGAGTGTCTTTGAAAAATGACGTCTCACCTGTGCCCTGACAATCATTACATTATATGGAAGTGGACGGAATTGTTTTGCAGCCTTTGCAGTAAGCAGACGCTGATAAAAGCATGAGTGATTTAAATGTGAAGTCAATGCAAAGATTGGATTAAGCATCCTGTGTCACGAATTGGGCTTTTGTGTGTTTGACGCGCTTCTGACTGCAAAAGAAAGTGTGAGCAAACAAATCGGAGCAATAGAACAGACAGAAGCAGCTTACAATGTTGAAGACTGGTTCAAGGATGACGGCCACTGCACCTGATTAAATTGAAGGACATTATTTGTGCTTTACATCTACGGCTGGTATTATGGTGTGCGTAAAATCGATAAATGTTTTTGTTTAACTCTTTCCCTGCAGTAAACAAAAGAAAAAGCTTCCCTGCTATTGATGAGTTTTCCGGCAATCCTTGTTTTATATGTATTGCAGTAAGAAAGTAAGATTGTGGATAAAAATAAGAGTTATACAACCTTCCTTTGGCTTAATCCCTAACATCTTAGATCTTGTCTCGACAAGAGACCAAAATAAAAAAAGCTTTGTTTTTAGGATTTGTGTCATTGTCATTGAGTCAGATTGCAGATACATAGTAAACATAGTAAGCTACCTAATATGGCAAATAATATATAAGGTGCATGTAAGGTGCATGGCGTATTTGAAGAGCGGGGGAGACGTGCAATTTCCTGGGAGATTATCATTCATTTGTGGGCATCCAGGAGTCTCTATTCATATGCGTGAGACTTAGGATGTCTGGAATTTATTCAATACTAGCTCTAGCTAATGCACGCCTCACACCAGTGCTGATATACAGCCACATCACACTGCTATGTGATATTGCTCATATATATATATATATATATATATATAAAGAATCCAACTGAAACTTCACATCCAATCCTAAACATAATGTTGATTACCAAATAATTATTTGGTTATATCTGGTTTTTATTTTAAGTGTTTTATGGATTTAAAGTATTAAATGTGAAGTGTGTAACTGTATTATTTACTTTATTCAATAACAAAATGAAAAAAAAAATGACAGTGGCTTTACACAGTGAAGCTTGGTTAGCATTTTTTTTTCTACTCAAAAATCATATTAAAGGGCTAGATTGCACAAAGTTGAAAATTTGCTATTTGAACACCAATGTAGATATATACAGTGGCGGTTCTAAAGTGCTGCGCGCATCAGTTCCCCACATTCGTCAGAAGTTAACCCCCAAATTGACACAGGTAATAAAAAGATTCAACTTCAGTCATGTTCATGTTGTGAAACACTATTAAAAGGTTTTAAATCAATATTGAAAACAGAATTCTAATATAATTAACAGTGGACATTTTGATAGAGGAAGTCCTGGGCTATGCAAAGGTTATTATTAATCAGAAATTGAGTGTACATAGTTTTACGTTAGGGAATGCAGTCTAGAATTTACAAACAGTGGGCAAGTACCGGAGAACAGATGTAACACATTGATCAAATTTAGTTTTTAGTTCGTTGAAAGTAATATTCAACTCGTTTAGTTTTGCCTTCATTCGTTTTTGATGTCAGCTGTGACATAAAGCATGAGTCTTCAATACATGATTTATTTACAACACGTTTTTAAACAATAGTTTAACTAATTTCTTATAACAGCTTTTTTTATCTTTCCCATGGTGACAGTCAGTGCATAATATTTTACTAGTTATTTTGCAAGATAGTTGTATTCAGATTAAAGTGTAATTTAAAGACTTAACTAGGTTATGTTGACTAGGAAAGTTAGAATAATTAGTCGTTATTGTATAACTGATTTGTTGTGTAGACAATCAAAAATATACAGTTAATAATACTTAAGAAGGCTAATAATACTGACCTTAACATTGTACATTTAAAAAATGAAAAACTGCTTTTATTCAAGAAATTAACTATAAGAAATAAGACTTATTCCAGAAGAATTATTATTGTTTTACAGAAAATACTGTGAAAATGTCCTTGGTTTGTTAAAGATCAATTAGAAAACATTATTTTAAATTAATGGGAGGGCAAAAAAAATTGACTTCAAAGTTTACAGGTGTAAAAATGTAATGTGAATGTTAGAAATGTGTACTTGATGTACTTGAATGTTAGAAATGTGTTATCCACTACAATACAAAAAGTTACTTGTCAAATAAATTAACAAGGAAGATTATTTTGAGTATGGGCTACACGATGGCGCAGTGGGTAGCATGTTTGCCTCACAGCAAGAAGGTCGCTGGTTTGAGCCTTGGCTGGGTCAGTTGGCGTATCTGTGTGGAGTTTGCATGTTCTCCCCGTATTGGCGTGGGTTTCCTCCTGGTGCTCCGGTTTCCCCACAAGTCTGAAAACTTGGTATAAGTGAATTAGGTAGGCTAAATTGTCCGTAGTGTATGTGTATAGATGTTTCCCAGTGATAAGTTGCAGCTGGAAGGGCATCTGCTGCGTAAAACATATGCTGGATAAGTTGGTGGTTCATTCTGCTGTGGCGACTCCGAATTAATAAAGGGACTACGTCGAAAAGAAAATGAATAAATGATTATTTTGAGTTTAAGTTAATTATCTGAATTGTAATCTAAAATCTAAAATGACTCAGAATAATTGTTTAAGTAGTTTGTGATGTATGTTGTGATGTAAGTGTGCCCCCTAAAGGTACAAGTGGCCCCTAATTTTTTTTTATTTAATTGAAAAATGTATTCCAGTGATTTTAAAGATGAATTTTCAGCTTCATTACTCCAGTCTTCAGTCACATGATCTTTCAGAAATCACTCTAATATTAAATATTATTATTATTATTATTATTATTATTATTATTATTATTATTATTATTAATGTAATAGTAATAAAAGCAATAATGACTGGAGTAATAATTTAAATTGAAACTACATACAATAAGAAAACAATTAAAGTGTTTTTTGTACATAAATAATACATGAGGCTTCAGATGATAAGGCCATTTCAAGCAAAAAATCCAGTTTTGTTTATAAAAATTACCATGATTACCTTTAATCCACAAAGCCACGACAAATGGTTGTTTGCATTTTCATTGGAGTCTGCAGGACTAGTTGGCAGAATCCAGGATAAGCACATGTACCACTTTGACAAATAATACACCACACACATCCCCTCTTTCTGTTTTAAACAATCAGCGTCAGACTCAATTACTACAATTAATTTTGATTTGACCGTATGTTTTTTTGACTTTATCTGTGTCTATTGAATTGCATCCAATGACCACAGTTTCAGCTAATAATCTAATAATCTGTTCTTCTGATAAAAAAAAATAAAATAAAAATCTAAACTAAAACAAATAAGGCCATCTTTATCTTGCACAACCTGATTGTGACTACATTTTCTTTTTGGTGAATTATCCCTTTAACATGCATATTGTTTTCAGCTGTAAGCTGCTATTGGAATAGTGGTAACACTTCATTTTGATGGGCCATTTGAGTATTAGTAAACTGTCTGCTTAATATCTGCTGATACTGCTCCTTCAACAGACATTTAACTGACTTTAAGAGACTTTGCAAGTACATGTCAACTTACACTAACCCTAACCCATACCCTAACCCTAACCCTAACCCTAACCCTAACCCTAACCTGACAATCTATTAGTCTAGCTGGCATGTAGATGCAATGTAACATAAATCCAACAAATGGACCATCAAAATAAAGTGTGAAAGAAATGGTTAATATGGTACAATTAAAAATTTGGTTTTGAATTTGAAATATGCAATATTATACCATCAAAGATGTCAGCTGAGCTTAAGTGGTAATGAATACAGAACAGTCCTTTAAGGCAGCACAAGAACCATTCACAGTAAACTGTTGGTTTGCTGAGCTTTTCAGTAAAACCCTGTTTTTAGGGATGTTGAATTTAATATATAGTTATTTATATAAAACGCAACAATCAAGGAATGTCTAAACATTCAAAACAGCAGAGAATATCCGAGCTAGGAAACAGAGGTAAGAGCAAGAACATATTTACTTAACATAAGCATATTTTTGAAAGAGCTTGTTAAGCGAAGCTGAGGAGCGTAATCAAAGCGTCCTCTTCAAAGCTTCACACACAGTAGGAAATCACAGCTTGGCTCACATAAAGACACAGGGCTCTTCAGATATTAAAGTGTTACGCACAATAATTGGTAACAAATTTTCACAGGAGAATAGTCATCACAGCGTTAAATTGAAACATGCTCAGAGGGTAATAGGAAACAAACAAACAATGATGTCTCTGAAATAAATAAAAGCTTGTAAAAGAAGACATTATGTTGCACAGGAACCCAAATAACCAATCAAAACGCAAGGATGCATCGGTACGAAAAGCCCAGTTGAAACTACAACTTCACGTAGCGATTTGAATGTTAAATAACTACACTCTCCGCTGTGCTCCTTCAGTCAATGCAGAACCATGGTGATGTCGATCAAAGCTGCTGAAATTCTCCGGCTCAGTCTGAGTGTTTTTTTTTTTTAATAAGGCTTCTGTTAGGCATCATTAGCCGTGCGCTTTATTTTCATGGCTGATTCTGTAATGGCACCGTTATAGTCATTGTGGCATCCTGTGGCTGCACGAGTGGGCGATTGACCATTTCGCTTTCATTTTGTCTGGCGTTCTCTTCGTTCATTTGAGACACTTCAGTGGATCCTGCTTCGAATCCGGGGACAGTGTTGGCCACATTGACCACATGCACCTTATTTCGTCCCTTCTTGCTGAGGATGCAGCTGAAAACCTTCTTGAAGCCCTTGCGAAAGTGTTTGGACACTAGGGCGTAAACGATGGGATTGAGGCAGGAGTTGGCGTAGGCCATGCAGTGGGACAGCAGCCTGAAGGCGTAGGTGGTCTGATTGAAGGGAAAGTCTCCGTAGAGGTAGCACAAAATCACTACATGGTACGGCAGCCAGCAGATGCAAAAGAGCACTGTGACTATAATGATCATCTTGGTGACCTTGCGCTTGGCTCGTTTCGACTCCGACATCCCATCAAGTGGGTCGACTGCTGTCCAGAGGTACTTGATGGTGCGGGTGTAGGACAGGCTCACAATGAGCACAGGAATAACGTAGCCAAAAACAAAGGTGCATGTGTCCAGAACCTTTCGGTTATGTTCTTCCCATCCAGGCACGCATACATTGCTGTTCTCAAAATCGATGAGGTCGTAGTAACTCAGATAAGGCCCAGCGAAAACCAGCGACAGGCCCCAGATGACCACCATTGCTACTACAGCATTACACGGTGTTCTCAATTCTCTGGAGCGCAATGGGTAACGAATGGCCAGGTACCTACAACAGAAGAAATGCACCATCAGTTGAGATTTCTGTGGCTTTTTAACACTGTAAGGGCCCAATTACACTGAACGCGTTTTTTGCATTGAGAGGTACCTTTTTGAATGATTTACTAATGGCCGTGACGGTTTTGAGATCTGCTTATGTGCCTCATGTTCTAACCGCCTGCTGTACCTTGCATTTTTGCCATTGCGCGCTGTGCGCTTGCAGTTGAAAGAAAGTCAACTCTGAGTGGAAAAGTCACGTTACATCATTCACGTCTTTTTCATTCTCAAATCAAATGAAAGCAAAGGCGGGGCTGCCATTGAGGTGAGAGCAGTGTTTGGCCCAATCACAATTTTATTTTGTACTCCTACCCCTTGGCCCTTGAAACAGAGTGTGAAGGGGAAGGGCTTCAAAATTTACCTCTCAGAAATTAGACAGCACTACAGCACCTGCACACATCATCATATGTCATCGCTATTTTTTACTACATATGGGATCAATGATGGCTGTAATTATTCCAGTTCCAGTTCCAGTTATTCCAGTTTTTTTTGGTATTTATCTTCAGGATTTCACTGAAGGCATATATTGTTATCATAACGATATAATGTGGCATTAAGCTCGTAACTGTACTGTGCATTTACACCCTGGCCATGATCATCTATGTAAACACAAGAAAACAACATTTACATTATAGCAGACACTGTAAAAAGCTTCTTGCCAGCCACTAGACTTTTCTGACAGGGGATTCGAGTAAAAAGACAGAATGTTGTAGGACTACTGTACAGGTGTTATTATTAAGGATTATAGATAGCGAAATTTAGTGGTTTTTATTTATTTATTTATTTTTAAAGCATGTCGGTAAAACACGAATGCGGTTTTGAATGTATTAAAACATGTGCTTGTTTGTTGTAAAAATTTGTAATAATGACAAAAATACTATTTTGTGCATCTCCTTCCATGTGCAGCTATGCTGCTGCAGTAGCTGGTGTATTCTGGGAAATTTTTGTACCCCTTAGTTTCGAGTGTGGTCCTGAAAAATCTCAGTTCGAAGGGGTATCTACCCCTTCCCCTTAGCCCTATGCCTTCAAGCTAAAGAGAATTGGGACACCTCTACTCCTTCACATGAATGCGCAAAATGAGGGGTAGGGGGTAAGGACTAAGGGGAAGAATTGGGATTCGGCCTTTGCGTTATCAAGATCACTACGAAGATTTTAGAAGATGAAAGAGAGACTTGTGGTTGCTGTTTTGAGTTATCCAGTATAATACCAATATCAACAGCAACATTCTAGCAACATTACCCAGCTGAGTCAGTCGTTGCCTAGCGGCATAAAAAATAGAGCACAGCATATTTTTTTTCTTGTCAACAAAAAGGCAGTGTGGTGCGCCTCACATGTTTTCAATGGAAAAGCGCATTCGGAGTGATCGGCCCCTGAGCCTTCATATGTTGCCAGAATTCAAAAACCTTTGAAAATTATAATTAATAATGATAGGTGCATTCGAAGCTTAGAAATCCTAGTATAGTTTTTCATACCAGTCATTTTGAGCATATGTCAACACTAGCACTACAGAGGAAATCATTTGAAAAGTTTTAACATTTAGCCATAGCTACCCTAATTTTTCCTAAATGTGTGTACTTTTCATTCTATAAATTTTATTATTAAAATTACAAATCACAATAGAGTTCTGGGGTGTCACGGTGGCGCAGTGGGTAGTGCTGTCACCTCACAGCTGGACCGGTTGGCATTTCTGTGTGGAGTTTGCATATTCTCCCAGTGTTGGTGTGGGTTTCCTCCAAAGACCAAAGATATTGAATTGAATAAGCTAAATTGGCCATAGTGTGAATGTGTGGGTGTGAACTCAAGAGTGTATGGGTGTTTCCCAGTGCTGGGTTGCAGCTGGAAGCAGCGTGACAGTGTCGTCAGAGTACTCACCACACACCAGCTATTGGTGGAGTGGAGAGACAGTGACAGAGCCAATTTGGTGGATGGGGATGATTGAGAGGCCATGATGACCATTAAGGGCTGATGAAGGGAATTTGGCCAGGACAGCTTACACCCCTTCTGTTTAGTGCCATGGGATTTTTAATGACCACAGGGAGTCAGGACCTTGGTTTAACGTCTCATCTGAAGATTAATTAAATATTTGATGGCCTGAGAATTTTGGGGGTGAACCATTCCCTTATTTGCATACTGCTGTTGTCTGCAGTACTGAAATGACTACTGTTGTCTGCACTACTGTAATATTTAAATACTGTACTATCGTAATACTGTTTGGTTAAGTCTAGAGTAGGTATGTCAGAAGACTTGCTTTTAATTATTTTGTTTTATTTTTATTGTTGATTATTTTTGTTATTATAAATTGTATATAAATGTTTACCTTTATAATTGTATATAATTGACTATATTTTCTGTTTATCTTAGATTTTTGTATAATACATTATTCTATTTATGGCAGTGTTTTGGTTGATGCATGGTTCTTCTTCCATATTACATAAAATTATCACAATATAAATGTTACTTCAGTCCCTAATCTAACATCAAGAAGTCGTAACACACATTGAATGTGCTTTTCGGTTGAATTTAGAAAAGAGCAGTGCACTGTGCTTTTTATGTTGCTAGGCAGCCACTGATTCAACTGTCTTGGTGCTTGATCAGTCAATGCGAATGATGTCAGGAGTTTTTTCAACCGCAGAAATTCACTACTGCAATAAAAGTATGCCACAGCAGGCGACAAAAACGCACAATGTTCACTGCCAATAGCAAACAATTTTAAAAAGGTGCCTCTCACTTCAAAAAATAAATAAAGTGAACATAACAGAAACATATCTGAAACCCAATAAATGAAAGGGGTCGTTTACTGTCTTTTTTATTTTGTACTCTTCTCTGAAGATTGAAAAAAGACACACTCTTTCTAGATAGATCTCATAGATGTGGCAGATTGAAAAAAGTAAACCACTGGTATGATTGGTACGGTTTTGCATACTGTTGCAAATTCTTATTGATGTCAATACAGAAATAAACACTGCATTTATTTTTGTTATCTGATGTAAAGCATGATGGAAACTAAAAGTCTGTTGCAGGAACTAAATCATTTATTGAGCTCATGCTGTTATGTAACTGTTGAGTACATTTAACATATCTGTGTAAAATTTAATCAAAGCAACTTAGATTTTTTTTATGTAGTCACGTATAAAGTGGATTTCTTGTTTAATTCATGCATAAATAAAGCACAGAAAATATTTTATCAGAAGCTTCCAGAAATTGAGTTTGACCCAAAACACAATATAATCAATATAGCCAGTGTGTTTCTGTGCACAAGATGAATGTCGTCTTGCTGTTTTCTACCCAGAGGTGAGGTAATTGCCAGTGGGGATTCTCAGTCTCTGCTGGGCCCTGACCATTTTTCACAGAGCAGATTAACATGTTTTTTTTTTTCCAAAGGTAAACACTTTCAGGGTGGATGGAGGGCAGTAGGTCTGTTGTTCAGGCTGAGAGTAGCATTACACCGGGGCATACAGGTAGCCTTGCTACATTTTCATCATTATTTCGGTAAAAATGGCTGGCTGGTTCACCCATTCAGAAGTCTCTAGGTCAGCTCGCTGAGTCCCACTCAGTGTTGGCACTTTAGTTCAACCTTAATGTTAAAATGGACCTCACATAATTTTAGCTAACACACCAGTAGGTGAGTGGGTGCTACTAAAGCTTCATTTTTCACTTGTTTTATTGTAAAGGCTTGTATAACATGTTGCTGTTTTGGAGTTGTTATATTAATGAAGTGGGCGGTTGGCGATAACTCCACTGACATTTATGCAGTTAAACTCCAACCTTTGCTGATGCAATTTGCAAGACTTCCTTCTGTTCAGACGATCCATTTATTTAAATAACAACCCTGGTCTCACCAATTACAATAATGTTAAGTTCTCCTTGCTGTCGTCTTGAACTCTTTGGGGGAACATTAAAAATGTTGTGTCAAGGTAAGCCATGAGGCTATTATGACTAGAGTGAACTATACTTGACAGGATTAATATAATGTGTAATCAACATTCCAGAGTTCTCTGTTAAGGTCTTTCACGTTTATGCCCAGGACTTTATGAAGGTTATTAAAATCAATACTTATCATTGATTTATTCATTTTTTCTTCGGCTTAGTCCCTTATATATCATGGGTCACCACAGTGGAATGAAACGCCATCTATTCTGTCATATGTTTTACGCAGCGGATGCCCTTCCAGCCACAACCCTGTCCAAAGAAACACCCATACACTCTCTCATTCATACACAATGCCAATTTAGTTTACCCAATTCGCTTATAGTGCATGTCTTTGGATTGTTTGGACTCGAACCAGTGACCTTCTTGCTGTGAGATAACATTACTAACCACTGAGGCACCGTGCTGCGCTCTAATGCATATTAGTTTGCTTCTAAATCTGAATAAGACATAAAGGGGTTTCATTATTTTTTTCTGTATTTTCATTTACTTGTTGCAAATGGTTTTTATGTAAAACTTTAATGACTTTTCTCTAAACCTCAACATTTAATGTAAAAATAAATAAATAAATAAACAAACAAATAAATACATTTAAATATGCTCAATATGAATATGTGACCCTGGAACACAATGTGTCTTATGGTCACAGGTTTATTTACTAATTTAGCAGTAGCAAATTGAATTGGTAAAAAAAGTGTTTATTTTTTTTTCTATCAAAAATCATATAAGATACATAAAGATACTAAAATATCAAGATATTTTGTAAATTTATTAATGAAAATATATCAAAGCTCTTTTTTATAGTGATGTATTGCTGAGCACTTAATTTAGACAACTTTCATCTTTTTTTTTAACTCTCAAATTTTAGATTTTCAAATAGAGTTTAAATCTTGACCTCAAAATATTTACACTTATGACTGGTTTTGTGGTCCTGTGTCATATATGAGTAATTATTTTCAGATCTGATTTACTACATATTTAAAGTGAAAATAATGTTTATACACCCCCCTCAAACAAACAAACAAACAAATAAATAAAATAATAAAAAATAATAATTTAACATAAAATCTTCCTTACAAATCAAAGAAGTTAGCCATTTTATTCCAAAAATAGTAAAACTAAAAGAAAAAGTCATTTCCAGCACAATAATCATAACAGGTGTGGATCATAACAGAATACGAGTGTATGGGTGTTTCCCAGTGATGGGTTGCAGCTGGAAGGGCATCCGCGGCCTAAAACATATGCTGGATAAGTTAGTGGTTCATTCCGCTTTGGTGACCCCTGATAAATAAAGTCACTAAACCAAAAAGAAAATGAATGGATGAAATGAATGAATGAATGATCATAACAGAACGTGACGTGAGATGTAGTGGAAGTGACATTGTGATGGAAAGATGATACATAAAATGGTGGACTATTGATTACGACAAAGAATTTGGCAATTTCCTTCCATGAATGTTTAAAAATTATATATTTCCATTATCATTTCTAGAATATGAGATTTTTTTTTCTTCTTCACTTTCGTCAATTGGTGAAGTTTGTTCCTCGCCACTGTGGTCACTGGCTTGCTTGGTTTGGGACTTGTGTAGCTGTGCATCGATGGATTTGCTCTTTGGTGTTTGGACTTTCAGCTGTGAATATTAAACTACACTGAACTGAAATAAACTGAACTTCAGCTCTGAAACTGGACTGACGCAATTTCAATTTACTAGAACTTCCCTGCAGGCACAGGACCTCAATATGATGTCATATTGACGCTGTACCCCAATGTACCCCAATGTCGTGGAGATGTTTTTTTTTTTTTTGAAAAATGAAAATCAGGTTGATGTCAGAACTTACCGTGAGGCCGATGATAATGTCCAACCTAAAATCAACCAAATATCAATGTCTAATCATGTTAAACCTTGACGTTGTGTGGACGTTACCACTATGACATCTATCAGACGTTGGATTTTGGTCACTTTCCTACACAACCTAAAATCAACCAAATATCAATGTAATTTGATGTCATTATTGGACGTCAAAATAACGTTGTCTGTAGATGCTGGCTAGACATTGAATTTTGGTCACCTGATGTCATGACTTAAATCTAATTAATAATATTAATATTTTATGATGTTGCGTGCCTGCTGGGTTCTATGTTAAGCTGCTTTGACACAATCTACAATGTTAAAGATCTATAAAAACAAACATGAATTAAATTGAAATTTAGGAGCGAGGTTCTAATTAAAAAAATTACGATGTTTATTCTGATGTAAAGTATGCATATACTGTTGTACATGATATTAGGTAAAAGTAAATGAACCACTAAGAGTATGAAATAAATAAGAGTATGTAAATAAGCATAGCTACAGTAAACACCCACCTGTCCACAGACACCGCAGCCAGTGTGAAACTGCTAGCGTACATGGTGAGATTAATGAAGAAGTGAACCACCTTGCACATGAAGGACCCGAAAACCCAACCCTCCAAGGAGTAGATGGTTGCTTGGAAAGGCACGCAGAAGATGATGAAGAAGAAATCGGCTACACTGAGGTTGAGGATGAAAAGATTTGTGGTGTTGTACCCAACCTGCCCACTTCTGAGGAGCACGGCCAGCACCAGACTGTTCCCGATGGTCCCCAAGAGGAAGATGAGCGAGAAGACCACAGACACGATGACACTGGCTGGGTTGAGCTGGTAGCTCTCTGAGGCGTTCCAGTGTCCCATGGCTTTATTCAGGTCCTCGTGATCAGACATTTTAAGATTTGAAGTTCCACAGCCCTATATATATAAAAAATAAATAAATAAATAAATCAGGGATTTGCTCCTTCAAAAAAAAACATGTGGGTATTTGATGTAAAAGGCTATGATAGCAAATCTGCCCCATCTTTCCGGAATCTGATTCGCAGCATGATGCGATTTAAAAGCTCTTATGAAAGCTAGACCCGTGCTGAGAGAAAATATCAGGAGACTCAGACTCAAAAAGCCATTTTGATGAACATGAAAAAAAAGACATTGTGATTATGAGAGATCAGGAAAGCTGGTGAAAGTACAAAGAGGATCGAGGAATGAGTCAAGGCTAAAATCAATTCCAGAAAGCTATCATAACTTCTCTAAAGGCAACGAACCTGTGTCATCAAGATACACTGAAAAAAATTATCAAACCATCCACAAGCTTACAGACCGAGTTGATCCATTTTCATCTCTATATAAGCTCTCAACCAGGGATGCGTTTCCCAAACAACCACATACAGTAACTCATGACTGAACTATTATAGTACAATGCATCGTTTCGGAAAAGAACGATGTAGTGAACGTTTCCCAAAACCATAGTTTCTCTGATCCATCGTTTGAACTACTTTAGTTATAACATAATAGGTCCGTAATGACGCTCTAAACAGGGTGGACTTACAACTTCTTTAAAGAAAACCCTCATACTTTTTTTGTGCAAATTATATTGTTTTACACGCACACACACATAAAAAATAAATAAATAAATAAATATATTGGTTTTGGTAAAAACATGCACTTGTTTGCCATATTAATTG